>JAGDQP010030923.1:658-22259 GCA_022664845.1 Lepisma saccharinum | reverse complement strand
TTTTTTCAATTTTGACATTTTCGTGATTTGTGAAAAAACCTGACGTGATACGACATTTTGAAGGTCATTTTCGGAATCTGTGGACAAAATCGATTCGGATACACCTTTTTGTTTCAAAACAACAGAAAAAAGTTGAAAAATTGCATATCAGTGTTATCTTTGAAAAAGGATTAAATTAAAAAAACGAGTTCTGGTAGAGTCGAATATCTTGGTTACTTCAAAGATTATGGAAAAAATAATCTTATAATGCCGTCTCATATGCTCATTTTAGTATGAACTTTTAACGATTTTCATGTTTTTTTCTTATTTCTTATTTAAGGATAATACGTCTATTATCTTTGAAAAAGGATTAAATTTCCGAAAAAAAAAGTGGGCCCTGGTAGAGTCAAATATATTAATTACTTCGAAAGTTATGGAAAAATTAATCTTATAATCCCGTCTCATTTGCGCATTTTAGTATGATTTTTTTTTTTTTTTTTAGAATTTTCACAGTTTACTGCTTTGCTGTCCAAAAAAGGCAACATACATCTCTTAACATGTAAATTCTATTGCAAAAATGTAAGTGTAAAATCCATCACATACAGCTTCAGACAATGATACTTTAGGTGTAGACATCAAGTTTCTCTATCTGCCTGTCTCTCTCTCTCTCTTTCTTTCTTTCTTTCTTTCTTTCTTTCTCTCTGGTTTCCATGTAAGCCAACAAAGGGAAATCTATGCGAGCTTGGGAAACGTATTAGTAACAACAACCATTTGATTTCAGTAGTCCGCTCAAAGCGACACTGATCCCTGATTTCATACCTAAAACGATAATGTTAAATAGAAATGTCGCTTTATAGGACGTTTGGTGAAGCGATCAAATTAGTGATTGAGAACCAGAAAACTGTATGTAGCGTAGATGAGATACAGCTTGTTTTGATAGTTATGTAGACAATTCCTTAGAGGAATGCGAAAGAATGCGAAGACACTTGAACTGTTGATCATTTGATAACCGTTGAGAATAATTCTCCAGTTCCAGTACAAATGTTGAAATTTTGGACATCCGGTGCAAATAAAGCAGCAGGAAGCTGTTAGAAGTTGGGTTTGCTCCGAATATCTAAGTAGAGAAATGCCGATTATTCTATGTGGTATGGCGATACCGTTTGTCCTGCAGAAGCATATGTAAATGGGGCAGGGAACAATATCAGTTACTTGACTTAAGAAGTTGAGGAAGCAGATCTTCGAATCTTTCCTCATATTAACTGTACGGTTAGAAATGGAACGAAGCGAGTTGTGGTTTTATCATTGCGGTATTTAAAACAGTTCGTAAAGAATAGAGGGTTATGGAAGATTTATAGATCTGGAAAAAATCGTCGATTCAAACCATTCAAACCACTGCATCAAATGCAGTTTGTGTTGGATGAAAGTCTCCATATACTTATTGGAAATCAGACTATTAGCAAAGTTTGTTCTAAACATGCTTTCTCTGAGTGCATAACTAAAATATTTTCCTCTCGTTTGGTGAGAGCGATAGCATATCAACAAAGATATTGCAAATGCAGAGTAATGCCTTGTTCGTGTGTGGTCATCAAATCTGACTGTAAATACTTTCGAAGAAATGCGATATATGAGATACTGACAGTTATGCAAAGCTTAAAATCTTCTTCCACTTACTTCATCATGTATGGTATTCAAGGACACATTCGACGGGAATTTTATGTTAGGGAATCACTACAATAATTACATCCTTCGTATGCGAGGGTGAATAAAAATTATCACGGTTTGAAAGAAGATGGTAGCTTTTTTAAGCCGAATCACTAGCTAAAACAACTTCAAGAGAATTGCGCGGGTACAAACAGTGCAGGGACAGACAGTGTACTTGCAGAAAATTAATATTGGTTTCCACTATTTATTGTAAACACGAAAGGAAACGTGGAAATGCTATGTAATTACAGTAGGAAGAAAAATATTGTTATATTCATATTGTAAAATGATGAATATTAAAGCGTTTTGTTTGTATATGATTATTATAACAATTAGTGTTTAAAATTACTATTTTCGAAGTATTAATAAATAACTTGGCTTTAAATTACAACATGAAGGAATAATTAAATATGTCGATTTATTTCACCATAACTTTTGAAATAATGAAAATATTCTACTCTATTAAGACTCTCTTTTTTAATTTATGCTTTCAAAGATAAGAGATGTCTGCTTAATTGTGTATAGGAAACCAGTAAACCGCAAAAATCCTTAAAAATTCAGACGTAAATGCGCGTATGAGACGCCATTATCAGATTCATTTCTTCATAACTTTTGAAGTAATGAAGATATTTAGCTCAACTAGAAAATATTTTCTCGGAAATTTAATTCTCTTTCGAAGATAAGAATTTCGAAGGAAAGCAGTAAACCGTGAAAATCCAAACAAACAAAACAAAAAAAAAAAAACAGACACAAATGAGATGCCATTATAAAAATTATTTATTCGACTCTACTAGGACTCATTTCTTGGGAAATTTAATACTCTTTCAAAGTTAAAATGTATGTTTGCTTATTTTTGACAGAAAAGCTGGGACAATACGTAAATGGTGATTTAGAAAATGACGGCTGCGCAGATGTCGCAAAGGAATTGAGATGTCTACCCATAATAAAATCTTAAGTTACAACCCAAGTTACTCGAAACTGCAAAGAAACTCTCTGCGCATCAATCTTTTTACGGGACTACACAGTGGATCCAGGACTAAGGGTAGTTGCTGAACGTTGTCCTCATTTAATTGCATCTACAACAGAAGCTAATTGCTTGAACGTTTCATAAACGTTGAGTATATTTTCATAGTAAATGTATTACTGTTAAATAATTACAAATCAAGCAGTATCTGAGCTAGTTTTTTGTCAGAACTATATTGTACAGAGTTTGCGGCCATTCTGGAAATTTGCACCCAAGCTATTTGGTGTGCAATCTCTCCTCACTAATGAGGATAGTTGTTGAAAGCGTCAAGTGGGAGGGTTTGCACAATATATTCATTCAGTATACAATGAGAGGAGAGATTTCGCAAGTTTATGTGTAAATCAAGGCTAGATTTGGGGGTTTCTTTTCAGTTTTGGCCCACTACTTGACGTAGAAATACAATAAAATTACTTTCCTTTGTCCACTAACAATTCTAATAGTAAAGCTTATAAACACTGCAAAGATCAAGAAATGTAATACATGTATTTAATAGGAATATTAGGCTACTTTAGCTAATAACTGTTGGTAATACAACAGTTTATAATGTGTTGAATCACAACTAGTAGTTCCTATTTGATTCGTACTATCGAATATTATCTTATTCTCATGCGCAGTTTCTCCAACCCATGTGCGATATCTTACCTACCCTATAGTAGGAAAGTGTGCGCAAGTTATGGTTTATTTAAAAAATAATTATCATTAAGCATACAATGGCTTATATCAAAGATTCGTAGCATGTAATTATGTGCAAGATATTAAAGAAAAGAATATATTCTGTAATATTTTAGACGTTTGAATACAAGAATGAATTTTACTTTTTTTTAGTTGTGCGCAATATCTTCCGACTTTTCTCTACTACATTATGTAAGCTAATAATTTTTGTAATATTTAGTTCAATTTTAGAAGACAACCTGATTAGCTCAACCCCATTGCAGAATGTTTTCAATGTGCATAGTACATGAAAAAAACAACTTTTTTTCAGGTAAAATTAAATTCAGGTGTGATCATAAATTTTAACTTGAGATAAAGTTTAATCATTTATAATCAGTGGATATTTTAGGTTTCAACAAACCATATTTCACATTCTTCACCTCAGTTTCTGAAGCTTTTGTTTGCTAATTATATAATAATTTAAACCATATTGTTAGAAAATTAGTTACATAAGTTCTGAAGAGAATGCTAAAGTAAATATTGAAAGAAAACAATTATTTCAGTATTTATTGATATGCAAACATTTATTGGCTACACGAAATGTTTTAAAATTTGCCTATAAACTCTTAAAACTATGCAATGGGCATTTAAAAAGCAGATTTAGTTTGTTTACTAACTGAAAAAGAAATAAAAGTGATCATGTATTTAGTTCGTAAAGGAAAGATTTACCTCTCAGTACTGCAGCCGTACGACAGGAAATTGCTTCATTAATTGGATTACTTGAGTGAACGACATTCATTAGGCTTAACATGAGATGACCACGAGAATTGGCTGCTTTACGCTTGGATTATGTTATCAGAGATTCTTCATGAAAGACCTGATTAAAAGCTTAGCAACTGCTTCTTCCCATAGCTATCATAAGTAAGCTGAAAGCGTTCTTGCTAATGAATATTCGGTAAATATTCGAACAGCTTAGTATATTGCATGTTTCTCACATTCTTTCCCTTAAATTGCTTTTTCGTCCTAACCAACGTCATTAAGATCAGCATTCACTAATATTCAGTGGTTCACAACTTCCCTAGTACTTTTTTTCCTTCGTAAGAGGATGAAGCTTCGTGTTCTGAAAAATATGACAGTATTCCAACGTTTAATAGTAGTACGGTTGGGTGATTTGGATCGAAAATGTATACCATGGTTCTACCATTATAAATAATAAGCCAATATAAAACCCAATCAACACATTAAAATGCTTGTTTTGCCTCTATACAATGAGTTTTAATCTAATTTCTTATGCAATGTGAAGTTTTGTATATATAGGTTGAACAAATATTAGGGGTCACAATTACAGGCGTAACTACGTTTTTAGGTCCCCTGCAAGAGAATACCCAAGGTCGGAGGTAGATTCGGCCCATGGAGAGGTAGGGTGAAGAGACCTTGGAATTGTCGGCCTCTCCCCCTGCAATATGTGGTACTTCGCCAAAGTAGCTACACCCATGGTTACAATACTAAACACTAAAAGTTTACATCAAAAGTTTCTTTGAACAAAATTAAAATCTGAGTTATGTTGTAGTTAAAGGCATCCAAAGTTACCGAAATATCGTCACAAACGACGTCGTAATTCGACAAATAATGATGTACGTCGTTTCGATCCAGCAAATCATAATCAAGAGCAAAGTGAATGATTGAATAATGTATGTTAGAGAGGATTTTTAAGCATACCTGTTGAGTTCGTTAATTTAGTAACTCTCAAACTCTTACATTTGAAAACACTTCTAAGTGGAACTCACAAATAAATTTATTAGCTCAACTTCAATCATGATTTATTAAACTGAAAAGACTTGCGTTATTATTTATTGAGATATGACGCCGTATGATACCTTGCTAAACAGAGAAGTTTCTTAAGATATATCACCATACATACTATATCAAAACAAGAAGAAAGTTTCGTTCGTACAACTAGAGACAAGCAAAGTTTCCAAAGCAACGTCATAAACAAGGTCATATCTCTAGATAATAATGATACAAGACGCATTTATTAAGCAAATCGCAATCAAAGTTATGCCCAATAGGCCAATGTCAGCAAAGCATTCCTCGATTCAAGGAGGCTACTTATGTGTACTTGCTCGATTATTTACTCTATAATTGGCAAGTTCATCGCCACAATGACAAACGTTCTACATAGGGTTCTATCCTGAGCAAGATCAAGCCAGTTTTCATCACAAACACCTACTTCACGAAGATTCCTGAAAATATTATCCTCCCAACGTCGTATAGCTCTTCCTAACGGTCCCTTTCTCTCCGGTTTACAACCACGTTGAAATATAATCTTCGTTTCTCTCCCATCCGTGCTACGTGGCCTGCCCATCTTAGTTGTCGCGATGCCATTATTCTTAGAACATCGGGTGAGTCGTAAAGTCCGTGAAGTTCGTTTGCAGTCTCCTCCAAACCCCAGCAACCCTCCTGTTTCGGACCTTATATCTTTCTCAACACCTTGGTTTCAAAGACTTGTAATTTATGTTCATCTGCTAGGGTCGTACTCCAACTTTCGAAACCGTAAAGTATTACGGTAAAATAACCGTTCTGTATATTTTCAATTTCAACTTTCTTTATATTAATGGCGAGCTTAGGTGTTTCTGGACTGAGTAGAGACATGCATTGGCCGATGCAAAGCGACTTGCTATTTCTTGCGTTACCTCGTTTTTGCTTGTTACATATGCTCCCAAGTATTTAAATTCATTTACTTTTTCTATGTTCTAATTTATCGAGCAACGCATGTTTCTATTCAGTCCAGAAACTTCTAACATCGCGATTAATATCAAAAAAGTTAAAATTGAAAATATACAGAACGGTTACGCTACCGGTAATACTTAACGGTTTCAAAAGTTGGAGTACGATCCTAGTAGTTAAACATAAATTGCGTGTGTTTGGAAATAAAACTTTGAGAAAGATATACGGACCGAAACGGGACGAAATGACCGGAGAGTGGAGGAGAGTGCATAATGAAGAACTCCCCGGACTGTACGATTCACCAGATGTTCTAAAGATAATTAAATCTTGACGACTAACGTGGGCAGGCCATGTAGCTCGGATGGTGGGAAAATGAAGATTATATACTATCCTGGTTAGAAGACCGGATGGAAAGAGACCGTTGGGAAGACCGAGATGTCGTTGAGAGAACAATATTCGAAGAGATCTTTGAGAAGTAGTTGTTCATGATGAAAACTGGCTTGATATTGCCCAGGATAGAATCCGATCTCTAACGTTTGTTACTGCGGCGATGAACTTGCGAGCTCCATAAGCCATAGAGTTAGTTAGTTAATTTTAATTGTTACGTATCTATTTCCGTTATTATCTCTGTTTCGGCTTGCTATAATGTATTTTGTTTTAGCTATGTTTACCTGTAGGCCTATCTCATCGCACGCTTCTACTAAGACATGGGTGTTGCTTTGTAGGACATCTATATCGTCCCTTATTAAATCTGCATCATTCGCGTATACGGACAATTCATTCAAGCTATTTAATTTTAGACTCTTTTTGTCCTCTTTCATTTTCTGAATCGCATATTTTAATGCAAAGTTAAACAGTAATGGTGACAAGGCATCACGTTTCAATCATGTTTTAATCCGTTTCAAATCTCGAAACTATCTGGCAGATTATTACCTATCCGTATTCTGCCCATGGGGTCGCTGAAAGATATCGTCACTAGATGAACCTTTTTTTTTTTCGGATTCCAAATTGTACCAGAAAACTGCATAGTTTTCCTTTTGATAGAGTCTCCTAAAGTCAATGAATAACTGGTAAACAGTCCAATTGTATTCCCATTGTTTCTCTAAGATTTGTCATAAGGCGAAAATCTGATCTATTTCTTCTAAATCCACATTGGTGGTCTCCAATCATTTCATCTACGTATACGCTTAGGCGAATTAGCAGGATATTACTAATTACTTTGTAAAATGTTGGGAGTAATGTGATGCCCTGGTAATAATTAAAATACGGTTTATTGTGTTTTTAATAAACCGGAATTATTATTGAGATTTTCCATTCTTTAGGAAGCTCTTCTTTCTCCATGTAACACTTATTCTTATCATGTTTTTTTTTGTTATTGTTTATCATGTTCCTCCCGCTTTAATAAATTCAGCTCGAATATTGTCTGTTCCTGATGATTTGTAATTTTTTATTTTCTTTATCGACATTTCGACCTCGATCTCGCTAGATTTGGGTGTCCACGGTTCTGCCGCACGTATTTCTAATTTCTCTGTTTTTATTCCGTTGTGTACCTTAATAAGTTTGTCGAAATCATTTTTACACACATCGATAATTTTAGTAGGATCCGCCTGAAGATCTTCGGGTTCAATTCTAAGCATCCCTAAGCTTGGCTGGTAACCTTTCCTTAACGAGTTTACACCTATGTACAAATATCGTATGTCATTTGTCTTGCCGTTTTCCTCTATCTCCTGAATCTTCTGCGTCAGATATTCTCACTTTCTCTGTTTGAACCCGCGTGTGGCGTTGCGTTACGTGTTACTATAGTGGTATTTGCTTCGTTTTTATTACTTAGCGATTATTGCCTTGCTTGTTTCCGTTCCTCATGAAGCTTAAGACATTCTTAATCAAACCAAGACTTGTTTTTCCGCTGTTTCTTCTCACCTACGCGTTCCTTCGCTGCACCCTTCACTTTATCACGAATTGCCTCTCATGTCTTTCTTGCATCCAGCTAATATGTCCAGCTCGTAATTCTCAGTCTTGCGCACCGCCACCTATTGAGCGCCCGTTTCCTATAATGTTCGTACGTTCCACGTTTCTATTCTAAGGTATTTCTTCATCCTGTTCTTGAAGTCTCCTGAAGCAGTCTCCGCCCGGGGATCCGGATGAATGACTAGTTTACCTCCATAATATTATACTCCAGGATAATCCACGAACAATCTGTTGTTATTTCTGGACATGATCTAGCGGTGTAGAGTTGTCAGCTCTACGACCTCGCAGTAAAGGGAAACATTCAGGATGTCGTCCTTTGTCCACCTATGAACCTTGCTGATGTCATTCATCTTCAGCTTGATGGTGGTATTGGTAAATCTGCTGCCTTTCACCATTATATTTTTGTTTATTTATTTATTTACGTCTTTTTTTACATGGCGAAGTTAAGGCCCTTACAGTCTTTTCTACTACTCAACCATGAATACAGATAGAGTAATTAACAGTTTTGGTAAACACTGCTAAGATGGAAGAGATTTATAATATAACAGAGTTCATAAATTTAAACAAAATGAAGCAAAAAAGAAGTGAGGAAACAAAACAAAACTTTTCTACACTACCTATTTTAGATAAATAAAGTTCACTAACCACATACACACGCACACATACACACACGAAAAATATAGGTATAAATGCAATGCAATGAGACCCTTGAAAACATAAGCTAACATTATCGACTTACAATTTAATTTACATTGACAGTGAAAGGGATACTAGTATTTATTGGATAGAATTTGACGATTTAAGAGAATACTATTCAGACATATCTTAGTTATGTTGCTCTAAGAGGTGCCTGTAAAGCACATATTTGAAACTTGTTAATGAAGTTGAGTCTCTAATGGAAGTAGGCAGTCCACTTGCGGGGTACAGAAACTGTATAGGACTTCGAATAAAAGGATGAGTTATGGTGAGGAATAGAAAGTAATAGGTTTGCGCGAGACCTAGTGTCATGGTTGTGATGATCGCTTAGGAACTTAAAACGTTGCAAAAGATAGGAAGGTTGCCGATCGTGTAGAATTTTAAATAGAAGCACTAAAGGATGCCAGTCCAGTCGTTGTGATACTTTTAACCATTGCAGCCTATTGAAATAAGATGTTAGATGATCATAATGTTTATGATTAAATATAAAATGCACTGAAGCATTTTGAATGTGCTGTAGCCGGTACGTGCGTACATCATCCAGGTTGGAAAGCACTACATTGCAATAATCCACATGAGGCATTACTAAGGCCTGAACAAGTATTTTCTTAAGGGATATGGGAAGAAAATATTTAAGTCTACTTAAAGAATGTAAAGTTGCAAAGGCATTTTTAGAGACAGTACTAACATATTCCGTTCAAGTTAGGTATTCATTACAAATAAGACCTAAATATTTTTACGGTGTGCGAGAAAGGAATTATCATTCCATCTAGAAGTACGTTGGGAAAGGAAGAAGAGTTAAGATGAAAGAATTGCTTAAGCAGCTATACGTAGACATTGAGATTTAGATGGATTCAACTTCAGACCGTTATCATTTGACCACTGAACAATTCTTCGTAAGTCCTCATTCAATTTATCAATATATGTGGGTAGCTCAATTGGAGAACAAGATATACTGTATATACTTGAAAGTCGTCAGCATAAAGAGGGTATTTACAGTGCTGTAATACAGATAACAAATAGTTCATGTACAAGCAGAAAAGAAGAGGACCGAGTACACTACCTTGAGGTACTCCAAGATGAAGAGTTCTCAGAGAGGAGTCAATACCAGAGACAGATACATATTGCGATCGGCCAGTTAAATAACTTTGAATCCAATTGACAGAGGAGTCTGAAAAGTTGTAAAACGTCGATAATTTGCGTATCAGAATGTTGTGATTTATAGATTGAAAAGCTTTACTGAAATCAAGAAGTGTAAGAATTGTTATGTTTCTATTGTCAAGAGCATATCGAATGTCAGCTGTGATATGAGCTAAAGCAGTGGCTGTACTACGACCTTTCTGGAAACCTGATTGAAAGGGGTCAAGAAGGCTATGAGTTTGTGAGTAAGGACGAATTTTATCGCTTACTAGGGCTTTGGAAAGTGCAGGTAAAATGCTAATATGTCGAAGGTCGTCGGCACTGGTAATAACTTTTGTCTTAGGGAGGGAAAGAACTTTTTCAATTTTCCATAAGGTAGGGAAGTGCTTGTGGTAATCGACATGTTAAATAAGTTGGTAATGGGAAGAAGTACAAATAGCAATATTTTTTTTAATTAATTCTAGAGAGATTTCATCTGGCCCTGTCGCTTTGGATTTTATTCTGTTGATTGATTTTTCGACTGTAGATCCCTCTACTAACTGCAAGACAGCAACATTTGTTTTGTTCCGCCCCGGAATATTTCAGGTACCCACCATATCTGGTCCGCAATCCCCTATTTGCCACCTGGGGTGGCGCCTGTTGGGATACCAGTAACTCCAATCCGGCGTACTTGCTCGATTAAATGATATTAATTCTTCGATAATGAAACTCTTGCGTTGGAAAATCCGTTTACGTGGCAGTCTCTCAGTCATTTGATTGTTCTCTTTACTAAACTGAGAAGTGGCATTATTTGTGGAGATATGACGTCATTTGTACGAAAAGACCTTTCATTGCCACTGGCTCCGAAACTACGCATTAAAAAATATCTGAAAATAAACGCTTTTTTTTTAGGTTCTTCACAGGTTCTATAGTTGATATTACAAACATAGCGGGGGAGCGAAAGAAGTCAAATTGTGTAACTTGATTGTAATAGAAAAAAAAATGAATTTAGTCTTCCTGAATAGCCTGCAAAATAGGGTTGCCAATCGTCCGGTTTTGAACTGGACAGTCCGATGTTTAGGCCAATTGTCCGGTGTCCGGTTACACGTTAAAACCGGACGATCATTGTCCGGTTTTGAGGGATGTTTCCTGAAATTGACATTTATGTAAAGGTTTAAATATAAGGTAAACTCGCCAGTAATGGACATCGCACCAATAATGGACTTTTCAAATCAAATGCTGCAAAAATAAGATTTTCTTGATGGTGGTAATTATTAATTACGTGGAGAAATTTAATTTAGTCGGTTCTGGTGCCACTGAATATGTTTTGCTCGTAACAAGTTGCGTCTTGTTTTCGTGCCATAAAGTAGAATTATACTCGGTGATCACAACCATTGTTTGCTGCTTTCTGTTGAGCAAGTGGTTGAGGTAAGAGTTTTTAGTTTTTATTCATAACATTACAATTAGAAGTACTTTCGTTATTCTGTGCTGTTCTTTGTTACTAACTATCTTTGTTTTATGCATAAATGGGCTACATAACTACAACTGGCATTTGTTATGTTAAGCAGGGGTGTCCGTAACGGGTGCGGCAAAGTCAATTTTGTCCAGTTTTAGACACTCCCTGTGCATTACTGGGTAGAAACTAAAATTCAGTAAATTGTTTTATTTTAGCCTGAAAATAACTATTTACTCCCAATTGTCATAGCTTTGTCAGGAAATTTGTTCTTTCCTTTTTCCCCAATAATGGACAGGGAGTGTCCATTACTGGTAAAATGGTTTGTTTTAGTTTTGGACACTATCCATTACAACTACGAACTGACATTCCGCTTAATAAATTTGTGTTAACTTACATCTTATTTTTACATCATATGACGCAAAAATGTCTACCAGGGAGGGATCATGATTGTTACCGGTAATGGTTAATCGGTGGTGGACACAAGCTGATTTGAACAGCTTGCGTCTAATAAGTACAGTTATTTTCAGACATGACACTAAAGAAATTCTATACGAAAAAGCAAATGACTGACGCGTTAGAAGATGTGAGAAAGGGAATTCCAGTTGCCACAGCTTCTGGGAAGAATGGGGTACCTAGAATTACCTTGCACAAAAAAAATTGAATTAGTTCAGAAATGTGCTCTATGGGACCAAAACCATACCTTTCTTTAAAACAGGAGGATGTTTTAGAGTAGTAGGTTGTAGCAATGCAAAAACGGCAATACCGCATCACAAAAGACGACCTGCAGGGCAGCGTGTTTCATGTCTTCAGGGAATCTGGAAAGTCAGGAAAACAGAGGGAGAACCCTTTTACTAAAGGAGGACCGGGTAGGAAGTGGTTCGGGAGCTTTCTTAGAAGACATCCAATGGTTTTTGAAAGGACTGCACAGAACCTTAATACCGCAATAAGTGATGTGACGGAAGATAAGATTAAGTCATGGTTTGCAGAAGTTAGGGAATATCTCGTCTCGTAAGATCTTCTCCATGTCACAGATGGCCCTAGGAGAGTTTTTTTAATAGTGATGAGTCAGCTTTTTTCCTCGTGCCAAATGGTGGCAAAATTTTGGCGAAGAAAGGAGACAAAACGATTTATTGCCGAGATCACAATAATGAAAAAGAAAACATGACTTTACTTGTGACTGCAAATGCTCTTGGACAACTTGCTCTGCCAATGGTGATATACAAATACGAAAGAATTCCTTCAATAATAACTTATCGTGGTTCCTGACAGCTGGGGGGAAGGCATCTCCGTAAATGTATGGATGTGTGCAGAAACATTTTAAGAGTTCATGACGAACGTATTTCTTCCGTGGCTGAGAAGTGCTGATATTCCACTACCTATCCTTTTCTTTATGGATGGGTAATGTGTCACATTTAAGTTTACACTTGTCTGAGTTTTGTTCTTCCAACGAGATTGAACTAATTTGTTTGAATCGCAACTCCACGCACATTCTACAACCAATGGATGTTTCCGTGTTTAGACCTTTAAAGCAACCGCGGAAGAAAGAAGTGAGACGGTGGCGAACAAATAATGATAGGAAGTTCTTAAAAGAATATATCGCGCCTGTATTGCAAAAATGCTTGACGCAGCTGTCTCCGGAAACATTCACCAATGGCTTGAGAATGTGTGGCTTATTAACTATGAACAAGTTGATCTGAATAAGCTTAGACTGAATTGTGAAACACAGCCAAGAACAAAAGGCACTGAAAACAATTATACGAAGTGTATGACTATTTTGGAGTCTGAAATTTCAGAAGAGAAACTAATTTTGTTCAAAAGTTGTTTCGAAAATGAAAGCAATTCTTGGAATGAACGTGTTCAAGAGACTTCAATTGATGATGTTTGGAAAATAATTGAAGATGAAGAGTAGCTTTAATGAGGTGGCACGTTAAAGTGATACTCAAAATGATGGCTAAAAGACTTTAAACGCCATACTGGAAGTTCATTCTTATGATCCTGTTGATACTGAAACTCACAAAGCTGATTTGGATGAAGTTTTAGGGAATGGATGCAAAAATCTTTGTTTACATACAAGCTCAATAACACTTGTTGATGCAACCCCAACACAAATGAAATCTGAACTTACTTCAAGTGTACAACCAACTCGATCTCCTGACATTCCATTAGAGACCATTTCATCCAACCCATCAACTAATGAAAAGACACCAGAGAAATTTCAAACGATCGAACACATGAAACAAACATCACGTTGTTTGCTTCCTTATCCAGTTCTTCGGTCACCGCTCCAACACAGCAACATTCAAACACTACAGTGTTACGTATAATTCCTGACCAGTCTACTACGCCTCCAGTGCGAGCTAGTCATTCTAACATACCATGTTCTAAAACATTCCGCTTAACGACTAAAAAATTAGATTTACGAAGTTCATTAACAAGGCCGTCTAACCCTTCTACATCACTTTGTAATCTTACATACGATAGACTTCCCACCAAAACAATTTACAGAATTGTCCACTAGTTGTTCCATCTCCATTCAAAAAAGCATTGTTTTGGCCTGACGATACGCATAAAATATCAAAAAGGAAAAGGAAAGAAAACCTACCTGCATTTATTACTTCTGAAATGTAGAAAAGATATAATGAAAAGTAAAAGCAAGAAAAGGATAGAATTGAAGAAGAGAAAATCAAAGAAAACGTCTGAGAGAACTTAAAAAGGAGGAGAAGGAACGGCAAAAGCAACATAAATCTACATGTACAGTTCGGAATAACATTATGAAGAAAAGAGGCAAGCAGGGCAGCTCAGATTCCGAATAAAATAGTGCAAAGAATTTCATGACCATCAACCACTAGTACCAGAGAAATGTGTGTTGTGAAAGAGCTTGTTGTGTAACTAGTGAAGGAAATGTTCGTTAAGTGTTATTCAAAAGAAATGTCTTCTTACACACTTTATTTTATGTATAACTAAGTTATAAGATGCTGACACTGTAAATAATTGAAGTGTAAAGAATCAGCTTGCCTCGTTTAACGTTAGGTAATAGTTTTTCCTATTTTTTACAAAGTAAAGGGAAGAAATATTTGCCTTATTCTTTTCTATTTTTGTTAATTATCATAATTAATGTTAATTCGTATGCTTTCATCAGAAAACCTTTTACTCACTTTTATGTAAAGATGTTTAAATATGTTTGAATACAAATACGGAGTTACATTAGAATAACCTACACATTTTGTGATGTTCCTATGATAAATTTGATGTTTAAATCTAATACAAGGGAAATGTGTGTTCCAAAAGAGATTGTTGAGTATTGTAACTAGTGAAATAAATGTTCGCTAAGTGTTATTCAAAAGAAACTTCTTCTTACATACTTCATTAACTAAGTTACAGTATCCAGACTGTGCAAATAATTAGAGTATAAAGAATCAGCTTGCCTCTTTTAACGTTAGGCAATAAATACAACTTTTCCTCTTTTTCGTAAGAATTATTTGCTTTAATCCTTTTTAATTTTCTTAGTTTTCATAATTAAGATTAATTATGTTTTCACCAGAAAATCTGTTACTCATTTCATATAAACATATATGGCTTTAAATGCGTTTGTACACGAAAACAGAGTTTCATTAGAATAACCAACCCATTTTGTGATGTTCCTGTGATAAGTTTGATATTTAAATCCAATAAAAATATTTAAGAAAACCTAATGCTGAGATTTTAATCAATCCTCAGCAATGATTATTTAAAACATTTTGAGTTACGGAACATGTCCGTTATTGGGTGTCCATTACTGGAACAATCAGTTTTTCCCCTGTCCATCACTGGTACGAAAACAATGTTAGACAAAAAATGTTATTTACTCTCAAATAATGTATGCTAATGAAACTAATGTGTAGAAATCACTAGAAGATAGAATGTAAAACGTGTAAAAATTTTCTTTGATCAATACATTTATTGATTTGAGTTTAAAATTGTAACAATAAAAAGTGGCCTTAAAGTGTCCATTCCTGGTACGTTTACCTTATGGTTTTAATCTCTGAGTGAAGACTGGCAATTTTAAAATTAGTTGTGCTAAACACGAATTGTAGCTTATTCTGGGCCTTGTGAAACCACTATTGTAAGTTTTGACTATTATTATATTTACTTACTTCTAAATGCTGTGGTGTGATTTTTCTGAAATATATACTTTGTAAAGGTGACTTACATTTCTAACTATATTTTCAACCAAAAATATCTACTTCTTCTTTTCTTCCAAAACTAATTATTTTCGTTTCTCACGTTGAGAACTTCATTGTATTTATTACAACAGTGAATATTTAATCTTGTTTGTATCATTTAAATTTTTTAGTCATAATTTAATTTACGCAGACTTATTAAATATAAAATGGACATTAGATTGGTCACAACGTGTTAAAAGGTTGTTTGAGGCGTATGCGCGAACAAAAGTCTATATGCCATGTTAAAAGATAGCACATAGACTTATATTTGCGCATACGCTTAAATTATTAGCATGCAAATAGTAACTTCAACTTAATATCAATTTATTTCTTTATAGTTTACTGTTCAGCTATCTTTGGTATAAACCACATGATTTTCTATGGTAATTTGAGCTCAACATTTATAGCTTAAATGTAACTTTTCTTTTTATTGCGTAATTTCGTCAATGGTTAATATGTATCTCAAATGACTTCAGCTAGTTGGTACTGAGGAAATCAAATTTCTTCACATTTTAGGGAACTCGAATCCTTGCTTTGGCGATAAGTCTCCAATTACCGAGATTTTTTACAGACCCTTCGCTGAATGACTTATCGTCTTTTAGACAATTATATATTTGACATTATACAAGAGAACAAAAAAATTCTTGATTTTTTTGTTATCGAATAGAAAGATAAAAAAATAAGTGCCTCATGTGCTGGAAAAGCGAGTGGAAACATTGGCCGTGACCGAATTTTGCGAACCCATAGCAGTGATAGCTCGACTAGTGGCGAAGATACATGGAGGTGTTAAAGCAGCTTGTTCAGGGTCGTCTACTTTATGACTTTAAGTACACTTAACAGCAGCCGAATACGTCAAGCCTTTGGTGAAAATATACGCCACACGTACATACAGCTACTTGGCTTCAAGACACTGTACCATCCACCGTACTCCCCGGACCTTAAGTCAACAGATTATCAGCTTTGCAATGTCCTTGACTACCTCTGTAGGTAATCCTTTGCAAGTCATGTAGAATTGCAACAGGCATTCATTTTTACAGGCAGGGCATTGCGCTGCTGCAGGAACGTTAACAAAAGGTGCTGGATTACTTTCAGGATAACTGTAATTTAATTTTTTGTATAGCTTTCTGTTTCTATCATTAACGGCAAGAACTTTTTGTTACCGTGTGACAAACACCAAGAGCATCGTTCATCATTAAAATGTTTATGTTCCTATAACTGAAGCTGTTACCGCTAACTTGAAAAAAGAAAGTGAAATAAATGTGTTTGAGGCAATAGTGAAGTGAGTGCAGTAATTATTCTTAGGCTGTTGCATGTTCAGTTTTCAAACTGTAATGAATTGAAATGTCCGGTTTTTAGACAATTTGGAGTTGGCAATTCTACTGCAAAAGCCTTTATTGTTTGAAAAAAATATATATATTCTTCGGGTGCCACTTTGACTTCGAAATTGTCAAAATCGGAAATTATGTCATTGTTAAACATTTACAATTAACTCTCCAACTGTCACTATTTAAGTAAGCGTATGCGCAAGAGTTTTCCGTAAAGTAGGAGTGACAGTCCAGAGATATATGTTTGCAAGTTTTTAAGTAAATCGAAAGCGTAGTTTTACATTGAGAATGTAGCACACACAGATGTATACAAATTTATGCAAATTTGTACACATAACAATTACACACAATTTCCGATTTTGGCACTTTCGAAGTTAGAGTAGCACCCAAATAATTTATCAGAGAAAAGCTTATGCAGGCTTATTCAGGAAGACAAAATTCAACTTATTTTTACTGTTAAATTCAAGTCCCACAATTTGAACCTTTTTGCTCCTCCCTAATATATAAACGGGGTGTTTTAAAATTACACCGACAAACTTCTGTAGGTAATTCCTCACATCAAAAGAAGACGATAATTCCTCTGACAATGTTTCGAAATATTCTTTGTTTCGGAGCTACAGGGTGCCGAATCCGTGGGAAAATGAACGTTTGAGTTTCATATTTCAAACATCACGAACAGCAGAATTGATGCGGCATGGTACTCTCAAACACTTTAAACCGACCCTATTTGAAAATGCATATTTCAGAACTCCTTAATATGCGCACAAGGGATTCCACAAAGGAAGTAAGGGGCTTCGCAATATTTCCAAAGTAGAGCTAGGATTGCTGGCCTTCAAATATATCTTCTAAAAATGAATTCTTTAAAACACTAAGTTCATATCACAGAGCTCCATAAGCACAAATGAGCCTATTTTCCAAAATTGTAATATTGTCTTTCATCTTTCTATAATTTTCAAAAAATGAAAAAGTTGTGGGGCAGCATGAAACGGAGCGTTAAAGGAAAACTAACATTTAACGTCCGCCTAGTTGATACGTTGTGTGAGTCGAAATAAGAGCGACGGAAATCTTGAGCCAAACTCAACGCCTTGACTTGTTAGTTTAATTCTATAAGCAGTACCGTAACTTTAGTGAATATTATGCTATGAAGAAGCAGTTCTGTGTTATAGGTATTCCTTGAAAGACCAACGTTTCACCTTTGCAAGTGTGTCTACTCGAATGAGGCGGTCGAAATAAAAACATGTTCTGGAAAATGACTCCAAGAAGACAGACACTCTATATGAATATACACATGGTAAAATTTGAATTTCGCTTGGGAAACTTGATGGTAATTATGATATTTATAAACATCACATACATAATATTATAAAAGAGTATAATGTTTCACTTGTTAAGAGAAAATTGTTTCGGAAATATTCAGAAAACCGGTTGCAAGAACAAAGGCATAAAGTAAGTAGACTTTCTGAAAATGAATTACCGTATTTACTCGAATCTATTGCACCATTAAATCTAAGGCGCACCCCAATTTTGAAGGGCTTGAAAGAAATTAAAAGTTTTATTGGTGATTGTAATGCATAACCTGGAAGCAAGTGAAACATATTACAACATACAATAAGTAGTTATAGATTTTAATGTATACTTGTACTACAATTTACAGCTTTATATCCAGAGAAACCTTTTTGGAGAATCTGGAATCACCACTTGATTTATTTTCTGCAGTAAAAAATGATGAAAGATTAAAAATTATGATACCAGCCATTGGAATAGGACTCTGGAGAGCTGGAGCACAAATCGTTCTGAATACCATGAAGAAATGGGAAAACAGTATTGAAAATATAGGGTTTGAAATGGTTATACAAGATAAACAACTCTACGAAATAAATTGGGTATAAAGAAGAAATTAGGTGTAATCGAATCTACCAAGAGTATAGACAAACAAATAGAAGAGGATACGGAAGAAGAGAGACCTAGGATATTGGATGAGATAGAAGAATTACAAGAAGATCAAGGCACAGAAGATATTAGAACCGAGGTAATATCAACAGAAAGAAATAAGGAAGAAGAAATTCGAAAAACGAAACAAAAATGGAAGTAATGGATTCCCAGACTTTATAAAAGAAAACCGAACCAGAACAAAATCCTGGAGGGAACAAACATCGTAGTCGAAGATACGGAAGAACAAAAAGCAGAAGAGACAGAGGAAAAACTGACAGTGGAAGAGGATTGAACAGTAGAATTGAACCCAACAAAGTTTTATGAAGACCTCGAAAATAGCTATATCCTGTCCCGTTTAGAGGAACCACTGTTATTAACAGCTGCCCTCAAAACGGTAGTTAGAAATATTCACCAAATTGGGAAAACAATAACATTCTCAGTTATTGACGAGGTGGACAGGATAAACTTAAGAGATAATGGAATTATAACAGACCCACAGGAGCTGCTTATTTTAAACGACAATGTAGTCGAAAGATGGGACGAGTTCTTCCAATTAAAACAACATTTATAGGCAGTTTGTTATGGCGTACAGTCGAATAGTATTTATACCAACTGAGAAGTTTCTTGCATGCTACGTCTACCTAACGCAGCCATAAATGTTTTAAGTTTATACAGGTCAACTTGGACAAATCAAGACTGGCAACTCAAGTGCTTAGGCATTACTGCCAAAAGGAAAATGTGGACGTGACCTGCATTTAAGAACCATACACCGACTAGGGTAAGGTGCTAGTCATGCCGATTGACGCCGTGCTACTTCTGCCTGAGGACCCAAATCACATGGTTGCTGCGGTCATCTTCAATAGGAGGAATGAGACATTGGTGAATTCGAAAAATACATGTAAATGGATCCAAAGGTTTGATTTGAAACTAGGATTAAAACAAGTAACAATAATAAACGCCTACTGTCAGTTCTCCATCTTAGTAGAAGTGTTTGTATATAGGGTAGAA
Organism: Lepisma saccharinum; assembly: GCA_022664845.1. NCBI lineage: Eukaryota > Metazoa > Arthropoda > Insecta > Zygentoma > Lepismatidae > Lepisma > Lepisma saccharinum. Next base: position 2,471 of record JAGDQP010030923.1, on the reverse strand, counting down.
CAAATTATGGACGGGTTTTGTAGGGGTGATATGTTAATTTTGGGGGATTTCAATGCAAAGTCTCCTATCTGGCACTAACCAAAAACAGATGATAATGGAGAAAAAATTGAGGATCTTATCAATCATTCCCAACTAAGGATAATCAATAAGAAGACCAACCACCGACGTTTCAGGGCAGGGCTGGTGCGGAGAGTAATATAGACGTAACGCTAACTAGGGGAAACCTGTATAAATATATTTATGAATGGAATGTAAATGTACATGTAACAACAAGTCAGCACGTCGTCATCGGCTTTCAAATTAACTTTCAAACAGACGAAAATAACACCGACGTAAAAGAATTTGACAACCTAATTTATAGCATTAGAAAAATAAATATAAATACGTTGAAAAATATCTGAACCTTCCACAAATGGAAGAGAATTGCAACTTAGATGAACTCGTAGAAAAGATAGAAGAAGCGACATGAAATAAAATTATGAAATCAGTAACTAGAAATAGCAACACGAAGAAAAAATGAAATCTTTCTGGACTCAGAAACTGGAAAACCTAAAAAGTAAATTAAACGTCAACAGGAAAAGTTACAAGGCAGCCGGGGACCACGAGCTAAGAACCTCAAGACTAAATAAATATAGACAGATAAAGCAACAATTGGGGAAGGAACTATTTGAAAACAAAAAAGAAAGCATGGAGCAAGTTCGTGGATGAAAATCTATGTAAGGGCATCTGGGACATGCCCTAGAAAATTGTAATGCAAAAATTGAAAACAACATTAGCAATCAATACTTTAAGAAGAGACTATGGGACGTTTACAAGAAACAGGATAGAAACTATAGAATTATTGTATGAATAACTCTTCCCAGAGGAGATTGAAGAAGACAATAATAAAGAAAACTCAAGAATTGGAAACGAAGTTGAGCATGCTCCGACTGGCAAGGAGAACCAAGAAATTTCAATAGTATCGAATGAACAAGTAACGGCTGCGATAAAAACCTTGAAATCTAATAAAGTACTCTGTCCGGATGGCGTTAAAAACAAGATATATGAAATATCGATAGACCTGTGGACACCATATTTAACAAGGCTACTTAATGAGTCCATGAGGCAAGGAAAATTCCTGTACGCTTGGAAGGGATCGAATCTAATCATACTGCTCAAGGGTGAAGACAAAGCAAAGACAAATCCAAAGTTATATTGGCTAATATTCCTCTTAAATATTATCAGTAACATTTTTGAAAAAGTAATTGTAACGAGGATTAATGAAAAAATAGTCAACCTTAAAAACTGTAAATTACAATATGGATTCCGACAAGGAAAATCGATAGAAGTTACAATAAATGAAATATGTGAAACCAACAATAAACCATTGAAGGTAGAAGAATGTAAATATGTCTTGGGAATTTTTCTTTGACATCATGGGCGCCTTTGATAATGTCTTGTGACCATCGATGTTGAGAGAGCTAAAAACATTAAGGTCCAACCTTTAATCTGGACACTAATCAAAAGTTAGGTTGATCCAAGTAAACACAGCCGTTGACGTCGGGAAGTTCACAAAGGATCCGTCCTTGGACCAATCATCTGGGATATGATAAATTAGCCATGTCTGGAGATGCTGAGTGGACTAATACAAGTGGAGCGGGTAGTGGTCTATGCCAACAACCTAGTAATTGTGATTACAGGAAACAGTAGGAATGAAGTACAAATTAAAGCAAACCAAATAATAGATGCAATGACATTATGTTGCTAAAACAACAATATTACAATTCCTGCCGAAAAGAAATATGTACTGTTTAAAGGAAACCTAAATTTCAAC
>JAGDQP010030922.1:10257-22259 GCA_022664845.1 Lepisma saccharinum | reverse complement strand
CGCATATCCTACCTGATGCCAACTCACTATACTGTATGCTTTTCAATTTAGGCCCCACCGAATGTCGAACCTGGGGTACGTTGATAATGGTCTTAACTTTCCCACGTGAAAATTCATATCCATCTTTTTGTATTTGGCATTTTCCGTGTGTTTCGTTTTCCACACTTCAGAACGTTATGAACGCACTGTATATTCGAACTTTCAAAAACATATACAAATAAGACCCAGGCCTCTGGCCTAGTGGGTAAAGTCATGAACTTGTAATCAGCACTGCGCAGGCACACCGAATCCTGTCTCCAGACATCCAAACTTGAGGTTTACCCAAAAAATGTTGGGAAGATATCAAGAATCGGTCCTTGACTTCTGACTTTCCCTTCAAAAATGCGGCGAGATTAAGCCATAGATGCCTATGTAGTAGATACAATATATAATACGTACGAAGGAGGATGGAACTGTTGTTAATTCAACACAACTATCACAAAGACGCAATTCAAGGATTTTTATTTAAAGAATTGCCGCACCAAACTCAAGGCTCTTCTGACAAGTAAATAAAATGTTCTTGGAATGAAATATTCGTAGGTATCTGAATCCCCTTCTAAGTTCAAAATGAACCACTCGTTTCATAACATTTACTGAATTTCGAAGAGAAAATCATATCTGCCTTAGGGAAGCAAGTTTATAAGTCATCACTAAGCAAGATTGGTGATGGGATATTAAGAAGCCAAATAGAAACAACAGTGACTAGCGACTGCAAGTAGTTTGACTGCTCTCCTACAGCTTCTAAGAATTAACTGACATGCGATTTGCTGCAAAAATAAAAACATTCTTTTTATTTTTTCGGAAAAGTACTCTTCTAAGGTGCATACTACAATGATTTCCGCGGTAGAAACCTGTTTTTTAGCCACGAGGAAAATTAAATGTAGTTTTATTCACCTAACGTCCTCTACGTCGCACAAGACTAATGAGACATGTATCTGTTGTTATTACGTAAATTCAAAGCCCGATGAAACCTACAAGGGTAGCCAGCTAGCAGAGGCGCCCACGTAGAATTTTTTTTTAACACGGAAAACTGACCAAAAACAGGTTTGTAACATTTTGTTCATAGCTCCTTCGGTAAATGAACTTGCACCTCACTGTTGTACAGAAAAGCGCAATTTCACTATACTATTAACTTGTCAACTTGACGAACTTGTGTTTTTCAACTGAGGTTTAAGCCCAAGTTCAAGTTTGTCGAATCGCAGCTGTTTGGACGGACAACAATAAGTCAGCCAGCTATTGTCGGAAGCGTATGCTCACTTGAAGCTTCATAAGGACTGATATTAAAAACAAGGAGGGAACTGAAAATGTTAACTTGTACTAAGTAATAAGGCATTGAAGTAAACCAGAGAAGTTGAAGTATGCTTACTAAAACTGATACTTACATTCTTTGTTTTTGTCCATAGACTTCTGAAGCGGCGAATCATCTACTTCAGCTTTAGGGGGAGACAGGGGAATGACAGTTTGGTTCGAGGAATTGCTGCCGGTTTCTGAACCACCCCCAGGAGGGGAACTTCCCGTTCCGCCTTCAGCCATTGTGGTTAGATTCAGGTTGCAGTCCTGAGAAATAAAATCAAAATATACTCTATACGCGAAACACAATACATGAAGTTAATAAAAGAAAAGAGTTTTGCACCATACAACTATTCCACCATTACTGTCAAATTTTGTATCTTGCATTCGGAAACAATGAGGTAAAATGGTTTGTTGAACAGACTGAAAATTCGAAAGTTAATTTCAAACATAAGCACTTACTTAAGTTACTATGAAAAACGAAATTGTTTTCAAATTGATGTATCCAAAGTTCTTGTCAATATTATACAATACAAAATTAGCTCTAAAACAAACTGCATTTCAGGTTAATTTTTAAAGAACGTGGAGTCAAAAGCTATGGTTCACATTTAGATCACATTTGTTCAACATCTAGGATTGACGAATAACATATTATATAATCACAGATATACAGAAATGACATACATTTCTTGATACAGTGAATTTTTAAAAAATTGAAAATAATTCGGGATATTGTATTGAGCATCATAGATATTATTTCAGCCTCGACCTATTCTTACACGATAATGTCTGGGTTTTGCTTAGGGGAGTTAAGAAAGTCTCAATATGGCCACCTTCTTCAAGAGAAAAAAAATCAAAATTTTGACAAAAAGGGTCGGTGGGTAATGTTAAATCATACTGTTTTAAGGAAGTTCCGATATGAAAATGCAGCGGACGTTATCATAAAGTACCATCATCATATTTACTGGTCATCACCGGTTACTCATTCGAAGAAATTTCAATTAATTTTGGGAGTTTGTCAACCACACATTGCATGCACTGACAACTTTCCAGACGCCAGAATAAAAGGAAGCGATCACACAGTAAATCATTAGAACATACAATGAGTACATGATCTGTCAATAAATTTATTACTAATACGAGACGCTTAGGTGCGTCATCGGCAATCAGTCAATTCTGATATTTTTTGATTATCGTGTAGCTCTTTTCACAGTCCCTTACGCCATATCACATTTATAGCAAGAATTCAGGTTTTTGAAAGTAAGCACTGTTATAGCATTAGGGAGAAGTGCCGATGACCAGTGTTGACTTTGTACAATTTCCACAGAGAGGGTCGACTTTCTCACACACTAAAGTGCTTTTCGTGAACTTCGTAGTATTGACATTGAAAGCTATTGCAGTCAACGTAAATGTCTCGTAACAACACAGTTCGCCTTACAAAACACGCGCTCGTGTATATTTTAGTGTTCAGTTAACTCAGATATGGCGGGAAATGCAGCAAGTGTGGAAGCCTAGCGAAGCGAAGGCCAGATCCAGCAAATACGGAGTCTCCTTCTTGTAGTTATGAAGTTATCTGAAAAGCACTCTAGAATGCCGTATTTTACGCCTATTCATATCCCTGACTGGAGGAATATTTCGGAAAACAAGGGTTAGAAAAGGTTTTAGCACGGAAGAGGGATCTACCTCCCCCCTAACCCAAAAAAAATCGAGCACTGGTAACTAATTTATGTTAACAATGATCTTTTCACTATACGTTCTTTGTTACACAGTGTGAATGAAAAGAAAACAACCACGTGTTTCACGCATGTACACAACGTACCTTGAACCACTCAGGATAAATGGCAATGATGGTTTCTAAAAGGTCCTGGTCCAAATGAATTCCCCAGTACACCGTTTGAGAGGTGTCGTTTTCCAATTTGATCCCAGATTCTGAAAACAAAGACACACCAGTGTTAGTTTTACATAGTGAAATTCCCAAAGTTACAACAACGAATAGAATACCACAAAAGCATTAATCTTTTACAAGATTATTTTACTAATTACAACTTGAGATACGAATAATACTGGAAATAACAAAGAAACTAATCCTCCAAAGCCTCCTTCATTTATGTTAATGTGAGGCGGCGAAGGCAGCACTTTGCCGCGTTACGCTACTTATTGGCTGCACAACAGAATTACATGTTATATTCTTCGCTGGCAGAAGAAATTAAATTTGGCGCCAGTTTATATGACATATGATTCAAACGTCGCTAAGTATCCATAGCAACGGCTCTCCTTTCTTTGTTAGTAGGCGGGCAAACGCTCTATACTTTCGTATCACTAGTACGCATGCAATTGGAAGTGTGGCGGAAGGAGTACAATGAAGGCGAAGAAACCGACTACAGCGTATTGGCAGTATTGAAAGAATACAACCAAGAGCTAAACTACGAGGAGAGAACAGAATTAAATCGAGAAGGTTCAAGTGATAACGGACTTGCTCCAACAACAACTTCTAATGCTTAACACGATCAAACTTCGTTAGTACACTACATTATTCTCATGATCTATATACATTTAGATGTCAACAAAGGTAAAATTATATGCAACTGAAAACGATAGTAAGACCAAGTCTTAATATTCTGCATATAACGCGTTAAAAATAATTTTCGTAGTTGTGAACTCTGTTCTTGGAATCCACGGAATTTACATAGTTCTGGTTAACATATTTACGAATTAATTCCATTGCTTGTGGTGAAAGTATATTTAACTAATCAGACTTAGACGCTTAGAGGTTCGAAATTTAGCTGCGATATTGTTACTAAAACAACAATAAAGAGTTAAAAAAAACACTAAGTAAGTACGAGATATAATCAAATGCTATTACTCAAAATATCTCTGCATATTTTTCATCGCAGTTACCTAATTTTCAGTTGCTCTAATTCCGATCCTGTCAGCTGTTTTAAGACACTCCAACAATATAATGAAGTTGTGTGTGGAAAACGCTCTGTTCCCCCACGTGGTCTTCCTTTCCGCCTCACGTGCTCGGGGGTTCCTGTCTGACTCACAGCATCTTCGTCCACAATCACGAACTAACTGAGGCAACAGACGCTGAATTTTTAAAAGACGTTTATGGCCAATGGCCTTAGCCTCTACTCCACGTGCATTTTAAATTCATCAGGTTTCATTATTAAAATCAATGGACTGAAGAAGAGAAAACACAGGAAGTATAGTTAATAACCAGCTCAAATGCTCAAACACGTTCTGTAGCCCAAGTGAATAAAAAAGTGTTGGTAATCGCTATAGCTAGACCACAATGATTTGAATGCTGGAAGCACTGCAAATAAAGGGATTCAGCAAGCGAGCTCATTTTATCTGATGTAGAAAATCAGGCCACTTAATGATGCACCATTTTTTTTTAATTGAGGATTTCTTTTTTCAACAATGACATTTATGTGTGGAACCACACTGAGAGATGAACACTATCCTTATGAGTTAGTCGTCACATTGGTAGCTGAGTAGAAGACCAAATGCCTCGCTAACGCGACACTAGGGCTAGAGTAGAGTACCAGCCAGTTTATCGACACATATCCTTTCTTTTATGCAAGCCAAGTAATATATACGCTTTATGATTTGCATAAAATGGGTCATTATATTGCATAACATCAAATGACATGTATCCGCGGGAAAAAATAATACCATCGGGTCAAAATTTTGGACCCCACAGTCTACGGCGTTCATCAGGTCACGTTAAGCGAGGATTTGTAAACGGGTATTTTCCAAAACCGAAACCGATTTTATAAAACCGGAATTTTCGAAACTAGAAGGAAAACAAAAGAAACTGAGGTTACGACAGAAAGGAAAGCTGAAATCCGAAAATCAGATGTAACAAATTTCATACTCCCGAAAACTCGACTTGAAACGAAAATTAAATCTGACAACCGATATATATATATATATATATACTTTCTTTTTTAAAAGTCATTGTCTGTTCCCATACCCAGTGCCTATGTTTAAAGACAACGGTTCGCGTTCTGTTCACGCTTGTCATCTGGAAGTTTTTCCAGTTCTTCCTCAGTCCCGCCAGGCGAATGTCCCAACAGTACCAAGAAGCTCTGGCTGACACTTTTCCGTTTAGCTTTCCTTGAAAAGCCAATGTTCAATTTGTAGCGGTGGTGCTTGGGATTTTCCCATCTCTGCAAAAATCTTCCTTTGGCAGTGCTGTACGAAATATACCCAAGCCTGAGATATGAACTGACGTGTTCTGACCCCCACCCCTCCTCTCTGGAAATTGTACAAATCGAACACTGTGAATAGCTGTGCCTACCGAGAGACGTCATTCCTCAGACTTGCGACAAGCTGGGGCCTCAGGTACCCGGTTACTTCAGATGGGTATAGGATTAAGAATTAAAGAAAACTGACCTCCAACTTAGGAAAACTTCAACAAAAATTTAAAATAAAATACAAAGCATACCATATCCCTAGCAGAAAATGGAAGCATTAACTTCAACTTTGGGGTTTCTTTATCGACCACAAAATTCCGGAAGACGCAGAATAAAATATCCGTGGCAACATTGCAGCTGACAAGCACGTGACTTCATCAGCACGCGCCATCGATGTCGGCTGTGTACAGTATAATCGAGCAGACTGAGCCGCAAGAGTTATACAAAGCAACACTGTCATTTCCTGTTTCTTTTCTACCATAACAAAAGTACGAAATTGAATTTAAAAAGGGAAGTAGAAACATTATTGTTCTCAGCGTATTGTTTTGCAAATGTTATTCTCAAACAGTACTATAAACTCAAGTCGTGGCACATCTCTCCAGTTATGTATGAAGCCTACCTCTGAAAGGAGGCGACTGCTTAGAAAAGATAAACACTGACATTATTGCTAACAACTGTGACTTCTGATACCTTTCACAGGGATATTATTATTCCGTATAATGCAATATTTCAACATTTACTATTTTACGTTCACTTCTCTGCATACAAAATGTATTTTATACCTTTTTGTGAATTGAAAGAATAATTTGAGCAAACGGCATGCCATTATAACACATTTTATTATTGTTATTGAAACTGTAATGTTCTGCTTATCCATGTCAATCCATATACTTTCTTTCGTTAATAATTACTTTGATTCCGTGAAAATCTGAAACGTGTAATACGAGGAAAGAACAGCATGTAGCTTGTCATGCTACTGCGTCAATTATGTTACACCAAAGCCAGTTATATCAGATTGGTAAGAAAGTAATAGCACAAAACCACTGAGAAATTACCAACAAGCAAACAATTATCGTTTAACCAGCAAGGTATTCACCAGATGATGCGGAACATCCTTTCTGCTATTGCTAAGATCGTAGATACTATCACCGTAAAATGTTGCTGTTTTAGGCTGAAAGAAGTGAGAAATGGCTGGCTTTTCGCACTTTAGTCCTCACTACCAAAACCAAGTCAGGAATAAGGACTGGTTCCTCGACAATTTGGAACAGGTGATGTAATGCACCACGTGTTGTACCAAAGCAAAATCTCCACTCGAACAAGTAGTGTGTTGTTGGTTTTGCAAGGGTATCATACATTATAAGATTCTGCTACGTAATTAAACTAAAAATTCACCAATTTACTGTCAATAACCGGACCAGTTTCATGCAGTTCTACGAGAAAAGGACACATACCATGTGCAATCATACATCAAGGTAGTCAGTTTCCTAGTTTGAACTCAACCTTCTATCTAAAAGGCTGAACTGGATCATATTATTTATAAGTAGACGGGTCCACTAAAATAAGGCGATAAGTCATACTCCTATGAAAAGTGAGAATTTTACATTACTTCTGGAATGTCTGTTTATGCAACACATTTTACCTTAATACCATATTTCTTCACGTTTCAGGGAAAGAAGAAGCTAACCCGCAAATTATTTGCGACTTATTCCCTTCTCTGACTGGATTTTTTTTTCTTCTTCACCATAACTATATTGTTTACCCATTTAGAAATTTTTCGAAAAGCTGCCTTCGAAAGTGACAGAAAATTCACAACACTGTTGTATGAAGAAAACTAATCCGAATGCTTGTGAATTTTTGTTTCAAACAGTGAGAAAAGAGTACCAAAAAGGAAGATTACAGAAAGCGATAGCAACAGACAAGCAGAATGATTCAAAACAGACTGACGAATGCACAAGGGAAAATAAAAGATAAGGAAAAGAGAACAACATTCTGACGAAAGATGGAAATGCGAACAGAGAAGTCCTATATAGAAAACACTGCCCTATTAGCTGCCGTTCCTGTGCATTTGCAACCAGAAGACTCAACAGTACAAGCAAGCCATCTGTTACTTTCTTCTAAAAATCATCTGGTGAAACGAGGATGGGATGGGAACGATGATGAGGCATTCGCTCGCACGTACAGTCAGTCCGCTAAGAAAAACTTCGCACAGATGCTATTTGATTGGTGAATTGTGGATGAACTATATTTGCCATTACGTCATTCAGCTGGGACACAGAGCAATATATTGATGTGGAACCATACCACCACTGAACTCAAATAAACAACGCGAGCGAAAATTGTGATCACATCATGCATGAAAGCACAGAAACTCCATTCACGAACTACTTCATCGATCAGCAGTGCTCACAAGAATACGACGAAAGGAAAGCTGGTTGTCTAAATTGTTTATCTAAAGATAATGCATAGACAGACTATCTTCTCTCGCATTCCAAGTCGAATTATGATTTACTGCCAACTGTTTGAGCAATAATTAATGAATAAAAACCGTCAAGTGTATATAACAACATAGCAAAAATAACACACAATGCAATGCAGTTCTTCACAATTTGAATCTGTCGCCAAAATTTATTAGTATATAAATATCCTATTTCCTCTTTAATGTCTTACTTCTTCACTGATCATTCCCAAAGAGAAATAAATTACGCTATTCCTTGTTCAGTTATGTTCTTAAATCTTCTGAACACACAAGTCCCTTATTCCTATTTTCTTTTTATGCTCGTTAAAAATTTTCACACTATTACAGAATAAAAACTCACGGAAGAAATAAAATGTCGCTTAGCATCTGGCAACATATATTACTATTCAGTCAAGAAGTTTCTAACTTCGAGATATCAAGAGATTTGAATTTGAAAATATACAGAACGGTTATCCTGAGATAATACTTTATGGCTGCGAAAGTTGGAGTACAGTACGCCCCTGATACATGAACATAAAAGCGAATGTGTTTGAAAATAATGTTTTGAGAAAGTTACAGGGCCGAAACAGGACGAGATGACCGGAGAATGGAGAACACTGAGTAATGAGGGACTGCACAATTCACCCGATATTGTAAGAATAATGAAAATCACGACGGCTAAGATAGACTCGGATGGGGAAAAACGACAATATTCCATCGTAGTTGGAAAGCCGGAAGAAAAGAGGCCGTTGGAAGACCGAGACATTGTTGGGAGGACAATATTAGAAGGGATCTTCGAGAGTTTTGTAGATGTTCGTGATGAAAACTGGCTTGATGTTGCCTAAGCATAGAATCCAATGGAGAACCTTGTTACTGTGGTGATTAACTTGCAAGCTCCGTAAGCCAGAGAGTGAGTGAGTGAGTTACACATTCGGAAGTTGAATGTAACAATTTACTGATAGTAAAATATACGTCTACATAATTATGTATTTATTTGGACAGTCGCTCTCAAATGAAAGTGTTAACTACGGTTTCATTGTTGAGATTCAGAAGCTACGTGGCGAGCTTGTCATTTGTTCTTGTTGTCCTTGAGAACTTCTTTGTATCTTTTTTTTTCTAAGGTGTCATCAACATACTCAGTAGCTGATAATCGAACTGTTGCAACACACTTGCTCCCACTATACATTACTTAGGTTGCTACACTCGCGAACAACTTAGCTAACAGTTCTATCAATTGTGAAATAATCGGGAGCATAAAACGTAAACGAAAAACATTAACAGTTAATTTCGACAGAACATTTCAGAGCAAACATTTTTTTTTAAAATATATACACATAACTGACTTGATTTATCTTATTTTTTGAAATTACGTCAAACGTAGTCACTGTTCTCTCAGTTTTGTCATACAATATTCTCTTCATGTATTCTTAATTTTATCTCTCTCTATACTCTTATATTTTTCTTAAAGGAATTTTAAGGAGCAAACACGCAAAAGTTCGCAAGTCCACTTTTAGATAAAAATGTTTTGTCCTTTTCAATACCTTATTGAAGAGCTGTAGAAATATTATGAAAAGTAATTTTACCAAGGAAATACATATCACGATGGGATAAGTACTTCTATCTGAAAATTACTTTGTATTATTCGATGCAGCTCTTCATTCAGGTTTAAAACGAACAAAACTTTTTTTAAAACCTAAAAATGGACTTGTGAGCTTTTGCTTGTTTGCTCATTTGTTTATTTTTATGTATTGACAAATGTACCGCTTACCTAGCGTAAGCTAATCTGCACTAGCGTCTAAGGAGAGCCCACACGGAAACAATGTGGAATAGAAAGTTAACAGCAGTTTTGCGTATGCCCACCGCAACCGGGGCGCACACGCCGCCCAGCTCCCTTCGGACGCCAGTAAGATTTATTTCAAGATGGCGCCCCCTAGTTAGATGGTTTTAACTTTTTTAAAGGAAAGGGGGCGTTTCCAGACGTTGAACTGAAGTGTTTAAATGAAAAGTAAAAAAAGGTCATTTCCAAACCTCTGACTGAACTGTTCCAATCTAATACCACATTTCATTTCTCTCATAGGAATAAAAACGATTTGACCCGCCTACATCCGATAAAATTCTAATCCATATATATATACATATATATATTACAAGGAGCTCCTGCGTAGCCTAGTCGGTAGCGCGCTCGACTTCAGTGCGAGCGGTCCCGGGTTCGATTCCCGGTGGGGGCTCAAAAATTTCGGTGTTGACCCAGCATCGTGAGGACAATTGGGGAGCTGCTGTGAATAAAAGGCAGTGGCGATCACAGTGAGAGCTTCGGCTCTCCTCTCCCAATCCGTCTGGTCAGCGTGGGAGCAGTAGACCAACTCCTCCCTTCGGGGAGAGGCCTCATCCACTAGTGGATTGAATATGGCTGTGATTTATTATATATTACAAGACTTTCTTTCCATTTGAGAAAACAGAGCAAGATTTAAAATGGCGGCATTGGTGAGCGTACCCTCTCATAAGTAGTACAGGGCCTTTCATTTACTACCCAATAATATGTACTTGCTTTTCATTCGTTTAAGCACTTTACAAATAAAAACATGTTCTCAGCAGGGCTGTTGAGTCGGAGTCAGCAAAAATATACAGGACATTCGTTAAAAATTAAAATTTTCCATAGGATGATGGTATTATCAGTGGACACTAGAGGAAGTAGCACCTTGGGTCCTGAGTTAATCGTTGCTTAAATCTCCCCGTGAGGCAGCAGCTATATACTTGTAGTGGTTAGTTGACTTAATGTGGATAAAGATATCAACTACATTTCCAATTTCAAAGATAATGAATCAAATAAATCTATTTTTTATTTTCATTTGAGGAAATACTTTAATTGACAACAATCGTATATCTGCAGCGTCGATTACTAAATTATATTTTTGATTCCTCCTAGCACACTGACTGACATATTTTTGGAAATATGACTCTAATTCATTCATTAGGCATTCACTAAAAAATCATATTTTCGTGGTCCAATGAACAGACTTCAGGAAAAGATTAATGGAGTACCCAATTACATGGCGCAGTTATTTCTTTACAAATACAGGAGACGGAGTCGGAATCGAAGCTTCTGCGTACAGATTCAGACAGACTCCGCTTTCCAGGCTCTTGATTAGCTCTTCCTAATCAAACGCTAAGATCTGCATGGAAAAGACTATCATTATTGTTCTCAGAACGACTACATTGGGCTCTGCAAAAATCTGGTTCGGGTCAGTGTCAGTTCGAGTCTGGGCACCTTCCTTGTAAATATAAAAATGGATAACGAAGACACATAACTTAGCATATTTCATGTTAGTTGAAAAGTTACGATTTTTAAATATATATCAATAACCTAGAAAATATAAGTTAAGAAGAAAACCCTTATGGATAATTTGGAATTCCGTTCAAATTAGCTTTAGAAATTGAGTAAACAAGTTAGGGTTAGCCTACTTTCAAAGCAATTTAAAAAACAAAAACTCAAGTTCACTGCACAATAAAACGCCCATTCCCGAAATTGCCTGCAGAGCACTGCACTTTGTTGTATCAACAAACTAGGCGTCCCCGAACTGACAACCAATAAAATCATATGATGAAGCTAAAGGAGCAACACATGATGTGGGCGGACTAGTCTGAAAAGAGGCGTGCCAGGCAGAACTTGCTCAGCCTTGTAAGATAAAAGCATACGTAGAGAAGTAACAAAAAAAGAGGAGAAAAACCAGCATTTCCTAGGTTGTCATGCACAATAACCTAGCAAAAGAACAAAACAATTAAAAAAAAAAAAACATACGAAGGACGACTATGAAGTGACAACTGACTCAATCGCTCAGGATCTAACCCGACATTGTACACATTACTGCCGTTTCTATTCGACATGGTCTACACAAAATGTGGTGTAGTAGTAGTACTAGTAATTGTTGCTGCTGTTGTTAAGGAAGGACGGATTGAAGAACATAAATACAAAGCCAGAGAAAGCATGCCAATGAAGTCCAGAGCTACATATTACACAA
>JAGDQP010030921.1:0-22259 GCA_022664845.1 Lepisma saccharinum | reverse complement strand
ATTGGATTGAATATGGCTGTGATTTATTATTATTATATATTTCTAAAAATGATGCAGCTAGTTTTTGTAAAATTAGATGATTGGTCTTGGAATAGCCCTTCTCTGTTTTAAAAAAACAATGGCCAAATGCCAGGTGCCATAAATCTTTTCCTGAAACTGGGCTTTTAGATTCGTATAAGGCGTTCGTTTCTTTGTTTTAAGCTAAGATTTAAAGGATCAAGTGTAAGTTTTGCGAAAATAATTTTATTTTATCCTTCAAATCTTTGTTCTCTTCATGTGTGCCCCAATGACATTCACGGCATATCTGCAAGAATTGTGAGATTCAGATATACATAAAGGCTTTTGTAGACCTTCATGTCACTTTTGAAAATAATTATGTAATAAACTAAACTGCGAAATACTTCAAGAAGTCCAGGAACGCCATGGAAAAATAGGATAAACTAAAATATCGTAAACAAAAAATGTTTGGTGACCTTTATTGCAACCCTAATTAAAGAATACCTACTCCATGTATTATAAATAAAAACAATAGTGTTATTGATTGATTAAATTGTTAATTAACGTCCTAAACGAGCTGTGAGCTTCTAAGAACGGGACCCAAGTTTTTGTAAAATGTACTCCGAAGTACTCCGTTCAGTGAACCACGGCGAGAACTGAACTTGCGACCACACGCACAGAAAGCCAGCGCACTAGCCTCAGGGTCAGCTCGAGGTCCCAATTTGTGTTACGTAGTAAAATTGAACTAATTGTGAATTTAACACTGTATTAATCAATATGAAGTTGACAATTTTAATAATTTTATTTCTTGGTTAGTTAACAAGATCGGATATATATACAATTTAAGGAAATTCAGCCTTTCTTTTAAGTATTTAGTATTGTTTTATACTATAATGGTGCTGTATACAAGGCGTCTTGATGTCGTGGATTTAAATGACAATAAACCTGTCTGGTCTATCTTTATCCTCTTCTGTAATAGCAAGCACGTATACTGTATATATGCGCACGCACGCTTTTAGAGTTGGCAAAATGAAGTATCCTTAAGTCTCGCATCTGTCCGCTCTGTCCATTTTCTCTCCTACCATATGATAACGCTTCTGCGTAAATGTTGCCGCCTTTCTATTGTGTTTGTGAAGTTCTTGTACGCCTGACTCAGTATTCTGCTATGTAAGTATCTTTTTTGTACCTTTTTTACCATCTTTTACATATAAGATGGTAAAAAAAAAGGTAGAAAAAAGAGGTAAACTTAGATGTTAGAATACCAAGACAGGTGTACAGGAACTTCACAAACACAATAAGAAAGCGGCTCCATTTCTCAAAAGTGTTCTCACATGGTAGGAGTGAAAATGGACCGAGCGGACAGGTGCGGGACTTTTGTTAAGTATACGCCATTTTGCCAACTAATGGCATGTTTTAATATATATGTATATATATATATATTTAAAAAAAGCTTAAAAGCCACACACATACTTCACACACAGACATAGAACTTGTAAAATTTAGTTTTTCAGTAAGGATTGTAGGTTACCGGCACGTAAGTACAGTAAGTGTAATTTTAATAACTCGTTAGAACGCATTATTTTTGTATTAGTTTTGTGAAGCTGTTCTTTAGTTGAACAAGTGTAATCTCCGTGAATCCTACTTTTGTGTTTGATTTCTGGTGTAGAATCCTTGGCCGTGAAGAAGTGGGTGTGGCCACAGATGTAGAGAGACTGATGCTGAGGTTGTTGACTCCTGTGTTGAAGCTTTACGCTGGAAAACGTTGCGTTCCTCTTGTTTCAGAAGGATTGGAGTGTTTTGGAGGTGCTGGATATTTGGAAGACACAGGATTACCCTCTCTTTTACGTGATATTCAGGTGAGTGTTCAAACTGTATTTATGTACATTTCTTCGTCATTTGTCGTGCCATTTTTATGCCTTGTGGTTGAATATTCCAGATTTCCATAGTAATATTTTATTATATCCTCAGCAATTATTTTACAGCTTGTTATTATACTTTAGAGCTCTTAAATTTTAAATTAAGAAAATAATTAACAAAAATTGGATAAAAATATTGGCAAACGGGTCATTCCATGTGAAATCGACCAGCACGAGTTGCTCGACCATTTTGAATTTTTTTCATATTTACACCACAGATAGATATATAGTCTTGTTAGTAAGGAACACTAAACAATTTTTATTTTATTTTTTTAATACCAGCCATTTTGAATCTAGGCGTACTTTTCTTCACTGCGGCAGGCAACAATAGGGGTTTTGAAGGGTTTGAGGGTGGGGGGGACACTGCTGTCTTAAATATAGAAGGTTCTGGTTTTCACTGGTTGAAAGAAGATATTTTGGGCTTTTAGAAAATGTTAAAAATTTCGAAAACTATTTTTGAAACCTTGGGCCTATTGACCTTATCAGCAAAATCAGTTTTTATGGACCATTTAAGGTGACTTAGGGTTGAAACCACAAGTTGTAATTTTTTATGTAAGAACAATGCTTAGTATGGTTTCTAGAAGGGTAAGAAGAAAGTTTTGATTTCGAGCCCTTCCTAGGATTTTTTTGTCCTCAAAGTTGTGAAAAATCAAAATTTAGGGAATTTCAAGGTTAAGTTTCCGAAAAGGGGAACCAGATAGAAAATTATTGTTCATACTGAACAATATTTCTACTAGTACTGTACAAAACCTGTAAGTTTCGTTTTGTGGTTCAAACTGATACAGAAGCTACTGGCTATCAAACAAACAAAAGTAGTAATAGGCAATCGGAAATACACAATTAATAACCTAAATTTTAAGTTTTCTGTGCTTATTTATCTTATTTTAACCAAATAGATCTAATAATGTACAGGTTATCTTAATTCATCAATTTAGTATATAGAAATAGAAGATCTGCTTCATTATCCTCTGTACAATAGCACATTTTTCTAAATAAGCTAGTAACTGAAGCGATAGTTGTGTATTCTACTGTTGAGTAATATTGTACGTTCTTCCATTTGCAGATACATCGTGTCAGGACGTCAGTAGTGTAACTTAATTTCACCCAAACAATATCATTTTTTTGCGAAGCGATCCTAGTAGCACAACGACATGGGGCTCAGAAAGTTCCCATGGTGGCCCCACATCGTCAGTGTCGTTCAATACTGGCCCATTTTATCCCCCTTGATGTGATACAGGCCCCGCATGAGGAATACATGGGTGTGCCCATAAATAAATGAAATCAGCGTTGTGGATTAAATGTATTAATTTGTTGCGTAAACAATTTTAACCATTTGATTAATACCTATAGTAATCGGAGTAACTTATTTCGTGTCTTCGAAGTGCGTACAACACTGTTTCTCACCCTCTATATCGGACTGAGCTAAAGTTGCCTAAAGGCCTTAGAAATCAAATTTAAAATTCAATTCACTCTATAGCAGCGTAAGCCGATTTTTTAAATTTTTTTCTCAGATATTGGGGTTCGAGTAGTAGTCAAAAGCTGTGCATTGGTACGAAATAAAACCATGTCAAATATGGCCGTTCTAAAAGAATATTCAACAGGGCCCCTGTACCCCTAAAGGGCCCAATTGTTTTTTTGCAAAACAAGTAATAAAAATATGATAACAGTGTCCACATTTTGGGGTTTGAGTAGTTATGAAAAGTTGTGCATTCGTACGAAATGAAGCCATGTCAAATATGGCCGGTTTTGGCCGTTCTTACAGAAAAAATACAACTTGCGGTTTCAACCCCAAGTCACCTAAGTGGCTTTTGCAAATCCTTATTTTTGCCTGCCACAGTGAAGAAAAGTAAACCTAAATTCAAAATGGCTGCTGATAAAAATAAAATAAAAATCGTTTTGTGTTCCTTACCAACAAGACTATCTTATGGTGCAAATATGAAGAAATCAAAAATGGTCGAGCAACCATTTACATAAAAATCGGTCGTTTTCACATGGAATGACTCAAACATGATTTAAAAAATTCACTTCAGAACTTACGGTCACTGAAAAAGATATTTGTTCTGGAGGATGCGAAAGAATTTATTTAAAATGTTAACATAAACTGTAAATTAGTGTAGGCCATGTATATGAAGTGTTTTCAGTTATGATAAATTTCCGTACAGTAATCACATACCCACCAATTATCACTTTAACTTGAGTACTGTGTGGGATATTTTTTCTGTATTTGAAATTAAATTTAACTAGTCACATACCTGGTGACGTTTAAAATACCTTATTGCATGAACCATTAATCTTATTAGCACGCAGAATTCATGTCAGAAAACTTTTTGCAAACTGATATCTCTGAATTTAAATTTATATAATAAATCACTTATATAATAAGTTAAGATATATTAGAATTAGTCTGAAGTTATGAGGAACTACCTTGGAACTTGGTATTATTTACCTGAAGCAGAGTTCTCTGCATGTTGATCCCTATTGAGTATCGATAATGTTTTGTGTCATGGAACCTCTCCATCACCCGCCCACCTGGATCACGGAAGTCCCCTCACTTGCACCAGACTCACAGATCTTTACGGGCTTCATTTAAGGACTGCTTCTGCCATCTGACGTGGCTGAAAGGTTCCTCGTTTTCAGGTTAACAGAGGAATATCCATTTTCTGTCATTAGTGGAGATACCATCGCAAAAGTCGCATACAATCATGTGTGAATTCTAGGAACTTTGTTCAACTTGATGGGATGTTGAACTATTGCGAACTAGTCGATGATGCTTCGAGGTAAAATCAAGCTGATGCAGGTAGCGAACGACGGCAGCAAGTGGAGGTGGTATCTCAACTCTGGTGCAAACTGTGTGTGCTTGCGCTTGAATTCGTTGCCACAGGTTGGAGTAGGATGTCATTCTTGGTGAATAGTTGACGTCGTAACCCCGGCTTTTCATCGAGACTATTGTTGTTAGACTTAAAATGCCATCGTGATTGTCTCAATAGTGTGATATCCACTGCAAAAATTAGTCTTCCCCTCCTCCATGTTCCATAAATGTTAACGTAGAAAGAACACACAAACATCCTTTCTCCATCGTCTGCTTGACTCATAACGAAGTCATTGTTCCACTTAATTTATAGAACACACACGTGCATTAGATGCACGTCATTGCACCACAGACTTGTCAGTGGCGTATATGTACCACATGGACTGCAAAAACGGAACCAACGTTTTACCCATTGTGGTAAAACTTGCTGTTATAAATTGAAAATTTTGTTAATATTCCAACTATTTTTATAAAAGATTAAATATAGATGTAATATTTTGTCAGGGTTGTTGTATGACGTGGTATTAAATTGGACCAAAAATATTTCTGGAAAACAGATGAGTTATAATTTCACAATTCTTAAATGTCAATTTATTCAACATGAAAATACTATATATAAAATAATTAGATCAACTCTGTAATGCCTTAGATAATGTCCGATGGCCTTGCAATTGCAAAATTTTAAACAACTTCATTTTAGGCCATGGATGAAACTGTACGAAAATATCTAAACTTTCTTGCATTTTATAAGCAGTGGAACAACTGTGATGTATATCATCTCTGTGAGAAACTCGACTTTACTTGGTCTGTTTTACCATCCAGTTTTCCGATAGGGTTAATGGGGAGGGAAACCAAGGAAGGAACATTTTGTAGAATGATCGTGTGTGAGATTTTGTCCTGGGATCTTACTTTCATGAAGCGAGCATCGTCATTTACTATGGTTTCTTGATTTTTCGTATCAAATTTCAACAGGAGAAATCGAAAGAACACATTTATCAAGTATTCATTTTTCTTATTAGTGTCATAATTTTTCTGTTGACATAGTTGTGAAGCTAGTAGCTGAAGCAATACGAGCTTTATTTTTAAGTCAAATGAATATATAAATTTTAAATATGCTGCAGTTATTCTTCAGTCTTGTGATTCAGGCGTTAGTGTTTTCCTTTCGATATCAATCTGTGCTTATAGGTAATTTCCAGATTAATGTACCTAAACGGGCGGGCAATATTCAGAAAATTAAACTTAACCATAAATTTCTGAAGAACATTTTGAGTGTTGTTTTAAAAGTACTTATTTCATTGGCACCACTTGTCGAGTTCAAAAATATTATTTTTCATTTTAAAGCATTTTTAAAAGAAGCTGGCCACGGAGGCCAGCTGGTCCAAGCATTATTTTAAAAAAGCTGGTCATGCTCACGTAGTGGTCTTGCGTTTCTGCGGAATAGTCGTATATTTGCAGAGTGTACATATGGGTTTTCTAATGTGTTATGTATGTGTGTATGATTTACGAAGTATGTTCAAAAATGTTTAACGGTGAACATCGTTGTCCACGTAGGGGACAAAACGGTTTACTGTAATTGAGCCACCTTTCTGTAATGAATGTCTAGAATTTTTTAATATCTCATAAGCTTACTGGACTTCACAGAGTAGTTTTTTCAGCGTACATTATACTCAGACTATGCAAACTGTCTTCTATGTGAACAGCAATGGCCCCTACGTGGAATGGCGCTGTCCACATAGGAGACATCAATGTATTGGACAAAATGGCTTACTTTCAATTTGAGACTTGAACTAAAGAGGCTAGGCAGTCCTCATTTCTTTAACGACCCCTTCCTAAGATAATTCATCTTTTTAATATGAACTTACAGGGAAAAAACTAAATTTTTAAAACTGTCTACAAAGTGAATAGGTTTATCTCGACTTCAAACGGATTTTAAATTCTTTAAACCTTCAAAACGTAAAATAGGCACACAAAAGTCAATCTTATTTAGACTTCACAAAGAAGGGGTCCTAGTCCTTTATCCTACCGAGTTTGAACACCAGTATCACACTCTGATGGAATTTATTAGAAGTTTCTTGTCTGTGCGTGGAGGGGACAACTTTTCGGGGGACAATGAGTTTTACATTAATTTACGACCTGGATTTAATTATATTTGTTTGTAATTTTCAGACTGTTTTCGCAATGAACTGAACACTAAAAAGAATCAACTAATTGTAGGGGAAAAATAGTACAGAAAACAACATGAAGTAAGGCAGTCCACGTAGGGGACAAATGACGTATTCTAGGCTATTTTTTATTTATTTTTTTTTCCGAAGAAGTTTACCCTATCTGTACACAACAGGAAGAATATCATGATTATGTTAAATATGGTTTTTATCCTATTTTTAAGCTTTAAGAGGCTTGGGACAACATTTAGGTGCATTAATGTGGCAGTGAACGTTATGCAGTTGAATACAAAGTGTATACTGCTATATTTAAATTCATAAGTTGTATACTGTACTTCCCTTTATGTCTTTATAAGAAATATTTATGTTATTGTAATGAGTTGAAAGCGATGTTTAAATATTATGCAAATTTCAGGTGACTCCAATATGGGAAGGAACAACTAATATTCTTTCTTTAGATGTTCTTCGTGCAATCCAACATTCCAAAGGTGAAGTGGTGGCAGCTCTTCTTCATTATACGAAACCAACATTGAATAAAGCTCTGTCTCATTCTAAACTGAGTGCCTCCGCATCACGGGTGGACAAAGCTTTAAAAAGTACAGCACATTTTCTCAAAGATAATCCAGAATTAGCTGTGATAGCTGCTCGAGATTTTTCGTTTAGCATTGCTCAGTCGGCAATTGGTAAGTTGGAATCTCTCCAAAAAATCTTTGTAGTTAATTGCAGTGACTGGTATAAAAATTTGCAACACCCTGGACAGATATTTCTATTTTTTCAGGATTATTCCTACAGGTACTACAGCTGGGATACAGTAACTGACCATATATACAAAACAATACCTTCACAATAGCAGTCATTATTTACCATTTTAATATACAGAGTACCCTCTCTGAGCGTCAATACAGGCCTCTGTTGAAGCATGCAAATATCATAGCGGTGAGAGTGTATCATCAGTTGACGCAGTTCTTGAAGCATTGTAGGTAGTCTCGCAGAACCACTGTGTCGCATCATGCCACGTGTTCAAGTAGGAGAGTTGTGAAACATGTAGGCATTATCCTGCTGAAATAACACATCGCCCTCCTGTTTAAGTAATGATAGCAAAACGAGTTGACCAATGTCCTTGAACATACCTGGCGGCGGTGAACATTTCCACTACGAACAACAAAAGTGAGCAAGAGCTGTGGTACCCCACACCATGCAGCCAGGGTTTAGGTCGGTGTACTATATTCGAATGCATACTAGAAGGTGTCACTTTCCGGGTCGACATCGCACACGTACAGTTAAAGGCGTCTAAAATGATCGCATTCTTTCAGAAAAATCTAACAAGGTACATCCGCGAAGTACCTTGCAGATATTGGTTTAATATTGAACAAAATGTAAAGTTCTGCTTGTCTCAGTTTGTATTGTACTAATTTTAGCGGCCCGTAGCGGCAATTTCCATATTTTTTATGTCTTTATAAATCAGAGATTCCAGAGTAATGGCTGTTACGTTAGGACACAATCAAACATCATTAATGAAGAAGTAATTCGAATTATGACACCACTGTTCCACAGAACGTATCCATATTTCATTTTTTGCCAAACGCTTTTGTGAGCGATATAGACCCCTAGAGCCGTAATGCTTATCTTTAATCTTCACGCACTTATCGATAATCAGTTCAGTGCTATAATATTTAACGTGATTAAATACCTGGAGAAAGCTGCTTTTCCCGTTAACACTGATTTCTTTGATGCTCCTGACAATGTTCTCTGAAAAGCTGAAGATTCGAATTGCTCCAATCTCAAATGCACAAATGAATCATTCATCTAGTGTGCTTATTGTCGTGTATATTTGTGCTTACAGGATTGGTTCAAGACTCATATACATGTATAAGTACCGCTGTGGGCAGCTCAAAATAATACCATAAACACTATGTGCAGCAGGTCTGCGTCTTATTAAGTATTTTACCAATCTCCGTCAGGCACTTAGCGAGTGGACCTTGAGCGAGCAACAATCGTTATTCCTCCTTTTTGATATTGCAAGAAAATTAAAAGGCGAAAACAATTTCTAATTGAAAGAAAAATAAAACCTGGATAAGTTCTTTGTTACAGTGGTATCATAATTCATATTATTTCTTCATTTGTGATGTTTATTTATGTTTGAATATGTCCTAGTCTAACAGCCATTACTCTGTGGAACCTCTGATTTATAGAGACCCATAAACATGCAAATTACCGCTATAAGCCGCTAAAATTAGTATAATACACACTGAGACAAGCAGAACTTTGCATTTAGTTCAATATTAAACTAATATCTGTCAGGTTCTTCGCGGATGTACCTTGTAAGACTAAAAGTCGTGAAGTGTGGCAACTTTGTGGAGATAGGGAGTCCAACATCAATTGCTATTGGCAAGACCCAAAATGTCTCAAGGCCATAAATAAATTAAAAGGACTCGTACATTGACTATTATAAAATTTTGTGGGAAATAATGCTCTGTATAAGTTCCGTTTCATTGTAATTGAGAAAACGAAAAAGTAACGTATTATTTCACTCTTCAAAATTATATAGAAAAAACGTACGAACTATGTTGCTATGTGAAACACTAATGACAGAAGTCAATATACTCTATTTGGCTTGAGTATATGGCTTTGACGTTTTTCCACTTGGTATTTTAATTCACATTTTTAAAGTCTTGGATTAATTGTATCACATGATTATTACGTAAGAATCTTTCTGTAATGTTGGAAAAATATTAGCATTCATTGTTTAAACTTTTTTTTACTGAGAAATAAGTTCAAATAGATACAAAAGATCCTTGATTTCACGTAATTTACAACTGTATAACAATTGAACAAAGGAACTGATCACAAATTCGATGAGTCAACTTTCTGGGGTAGTTAATTAGTAGCAAAGTTAGAGTAAGAACATGATATATTCATTCAGGAATATAAGAAAACGCTAAGATGAGTGAAAAATTATCTGTTATAGCGGTTATCAGGGAAAGAAACCGAAGTACTGGAGTGAATGAAACAGCAAATATCTTGGTCTTTACTGAAGGGTAGAATAAGACTTAGATAGAAAAGAGGTCAAGTTTTATAATAATTAGAGGCATTGTACTCAGTTTTCACGATTGGGAATTCTATAAAATGAAGATGTATTTGCTGTTTTACTGACTTTCATTGCAAGAATGTGAGCTATTTAAAGAGCTAATGATTCTTTAGAATGCTGATAAGATGTTCAAGAGAAGGATATTAATATCAGATTTTGAGTGTTTCTAACCACATGACATTGAGATGATCAAAGGATACAACGAAGGAATATTTAAGAAGCCTGGTCTTAGAGTACCGAAACATCTGCATCGTGTGATAAAGGAATACTCGAAAATCAGAGATGGAACAAAGATGGAATAGATTTTAAAGTGAGGTTTAAAACTTGGATTCATCTTTGATTCCACTGTGTAATTGGAATGATGATCCGATAGTCAGGTATGATGGTGTTCTCTTGATTGAAATGGGAGTTGACCAGATTAGTTTTACATTTTTAGAAAGAAGGCAGATAATATATATTTTATTCTAATCTAACAAAATAGTTGAAGGATTTGGTGCAAGACGGGATAACTACATTTTAGCTAATTACTGAGGAGGTTCATAAACTAAGTTAAACATGTAGTATGGCATGAATAATTCTAAAAAGGATGTTGCAAGCCCTTGTATTTCTCTCCGTGACAAGCAAGGCTACCTCGTTCTTGTAGTAGAGATGGCGGTGATTTTTATATATATATGAAACAAACGCATTTCTGTAAATTTAGAGTTACCTCATACCCTTTATTTTTATATTTATTTTTGTTGTTTAAGGTTAAATAGTCAAAAGTATGATAAGTCTCAATAAATTTCCTTTTCATCAATCTATCTATTCTTTCTCTTACAGGAGCGTTCCTTTTAGAACACGCATTATCATCCCATGCAACAGCAGAAGATATTCAATCTGTAGAACTTTGGGCTGAACGCGATATGAGTCCAGTTTCCACTTACCATGCCCAAGGCCATTACACAAATGATGCTATTGAATTCAATCAGAAGATTATTTTTGACGGTTACAATGACGGGGAACATTTATGCTCTAAATTATTTTGAACTGTACATGATCCTTCTAATAATTATTTGGCAACATTGACATTCACACAAGTCGATATATGGCTGAATTGTTATGAATTTGAGTTCTTCTCATAACTTGAGTTTCATACCAAGACAAAATCTGGTTTACGAACTTTGTATAACTACAATAATATCCAGAGCTTTACCAGCGTATCCATTGATTTTTAAATTCATTGTTTGTAACTTCTCTACTTTGTTTTAATTTTTATTTTATATTATTTTTTAAGTTTTCGTGAACATGTTAGCAGAAAGCATGCGGTATAATATTTCACTCCAGTCAGGTCTCGTGAAATCTTCTTTAACTTCATTAAGTGGGTTGTTTTTGTTGTTTATATTTGTTATACTTACTTGTTTACAAAGTTGTTCATACTTACATATCAGTTATCTTTATAGAAGCACTGACAGTTTTCGAATTTTCGTTTTAATTTGTAACCAAGGACGTCTTCAGAGATGATATACTCGTAAGAGGTAAAGGTAAGAACAGACAGTTGAAAAAGTCTTCGTTCATCTCTGTCCTCGTTCGTTTTCCCTTTTACTTGTCTTAGTGTCCCTGAAGAAGTTCTTAGTTCAATTAGAACGAAAATTCCGAAATCGTTAGTGTTTTTATCAAGATCATTGAAGGGTTACTCGAACGTAAATATAAATAACTTAATCGTTGATAGTTTGTGTTGGAAATACATCATGTATTTTGTTTTGAATTTTTTTATTTCTACATTGTTACTACTGTTAAATGGAATGAATTATTATTTGTAACTGAAGTTCTATTATTTTATTATGTATTTTCTATTTTGTAGCTTTGTGATTTTAGTGTATTAAAGTACAGATAATAAAGTTATTTTGGATATATAGTTTTCTTTTTGCTTCAAGGAAACGAACGTCCAACTTCAGTACTAGTGTAAATATCTGTTTCAGGAAGCATATTATTTTCTTTGAAGCGACAATAAGCTTGAAAATTGAGCAATATGCCTGTTAGTTATAGGTGATTTTTTATATTAAAAATTGCCAATGTCAATCTGAGGTTCCTTACTTGGAAGCGATTCGCGGCTGTCACAGAGCTACTGAGTGGTTATCGTATGTTCTGATGCCAGATGTCGTTAGCACACACATTTCCTACGTTCGCATTTGGATTTCTTTCAGAGCAACCTTGAGGTTGTGAGTGAAGGGAGAAGAAGTATTTCTGTTAGTATCGGAAACATTACGAGGCAACTGTAAGAAAGACGATGTTCTCAGCGATGAAGAAGGGACTCGTGTTGTTTCTAAGGATCACACTATTCTAAAGATACGATTCATATAACTGTGCGTAGTCATCTATTTTGCAGCATATCCTACGCTTGTTTAAAATACGGGGTGCATAAAAAGTTATGACAGATTGCGATACAAGTAGTATTTTTAATTTTTGTTTCAACCAGAGGTACAGCAGCAGGTGTCAGTGGTATAACAATATCTCTTGAAAGCCACAGTCAACTTGGCAGGGAATATTTATTGGTAATATTCCAATTGGTAGTCATTGTGGTCAATGCATGCTTAAAATCGTTGTGCGATATACATTGCGGTGGATCCATGCATATAAAAACTGGAGATAATGGCAGAACATGTGATTGTACCATTTTGCTCCCACATTTTGTGTTTGCACCGCAAAGGTTCAAACTTATATTTTGGGGGAGCCCAAGTTAATGCATCCCCATTAGCTAAGTTTTAGGACAACATGTAGTGCATCGAATTGCGACCATCTCTCGCTGGTTTTGCACACGAGTTTTGTGCAATGTATTCCAATAATTTGAAACGTACCTGCTTTACTTAATATTTAATGATAATATGAAAGTACGTTTCACAACGAATCTACAATACATAGATTCATTGTACTATCTAAATTGATATTCATGTAATGAAATCTTTCGTGCGTATAAACACACTTAAAATACGCTATTATCCAATAAACAATAAAATTCACCACATTTGTAGTTTTATCTATATTATTTTGTTTTATAATTCACCATTTTTATCTTCATTTTACGATAATAAACTTTTTTATTTTCTTTCCGTTCTCGCTTTCACTAACAAGGTTTGTGGCCGAAAACTGTTTTTTATAAATCATTTAGATTATGTTAAAAAATAGTTCATTTTAAAATCACAGTAACAATAAAAGAAAATTATAATATTGATGTAACAGGAGTTACAAGACCCGTTACAAGTGTAAATGTTGTATCGAAGTCACTCCCTCAAACAGTGAAAATTCGAAAGAATGATTGCATTCAAACACAATATATAGATATAGAGTTAAACGACTTCTCGTGTGAGTGAAGATGATATACGTCATCCCAGCATCCAGTCGAACAGTGATATTCAATCTCTTTGATAAATAAATAAAACGTTCCATGAAATTATGCAATTCTTACTCCTGCTTGTTATGTAATCCTTTTTTTCCCTAGAAAATCGTTAACTATATGGAATCTACTTGAGATATCGATTTGGCGCAAATGAATTATTATATCCTGGTAGAAAACCGTCCCATTCATACTCATTTCGATCCATCTTCAGAGAATTTCTGGAAATCACGTAATTCCTTTGGGGAATCCGTTGCACACCCATTGCAGAATTTTGAGATATGCATTTTTTAATAGTGCAGGTTTAAAGTTTTGACGGTACCGCTTTAGCTCTAATGTTTGTCGTGTTAAAAATACCAACGTCTAAAGTTCATTTTCCCACGCTTTCGGTAGCCTGTAGCTACGAAACTATACATATTTCAAAAATTTGTCACAGGAAGTTTCGTCTTGTTTTGACGTGAATCACCTCCAGACCAACCACTTCTTCTCCATAATACATTCTATCGCTGATCCTCTCCGACCAGGCAACTTCTTAATTTCAGTCGATGTGATGCTATTGAGTACCAACATTCCCTACACCCATGGTCTCGCTGCCCTTGAACACTTCCTTGACACGGCCCAGGCCTCGTAAACACAGCACACCATTTCCACCTTGGTTTGCTTAGTTTGTCCTCACCATCAACAACTTCACTTTTGAGAACCACAATTATCTGCAAATCAAGGGCACAGCCATGATCACCCTCATGTTCCCTTCCTACGCCAACCTTTTCCAGTTAGTTTTACTAGCTGCAATCAGCCCTGGCAGCTAAACACCAACGCTGCTCGACAGAAGGACCAGCAGAGAGGACTTCATTTGATTCACCTCATTTTACAACCACGGCTTCATCAGTATTCCATCATCTCTTCTGCTGTGACATTCCTTCCTGCAGTGAAAAAAAGGATGTGTGTTACTGATGTATTTGCATTGACGATGGCGTCAGGAGAAAGAGGGCGGGACCATTGGATAGCGCCCAGTTCTTAACGGCAGATTTTTGGATGGTCTAGCTCGTTGAGGCTGGGATGTGCGCCATTGGGGAGCTGCCCGGACCTTTGGTCTCGGCAACAGTTTGGGGGAGTGGGTGTCCCAAGAACGGGAAGACAAGTGATTTCGGCACCAAGTCATTTATGACTTCGCCTCGATTTCCAGCTTGCTGACAAGGGTAGGACCCAGCAGCCTCGTTGGCTCCTCAGAACTAACATTGCAAAGTGTGGACATTTACGACTTACTTTCACCATGGCTCCACCACATCCTAAAACCAATCCGCCTTCGCTCGCGGACAGACAAGAAGAAGAATAAGAACAAGAGACAGAATGAAGAGAAAGTCACTGAAGATAAAAGTAAGAAGTCGCATATAGGTAGTGAATCATCCAGTGACAAAGTAGAGAAACAGAACAACTATCACACGATGTCTTGTAATTAAAGTAAAGAATGAAACAGAAAATCTAGGTGGTTTGAAGGGGTTATCCCCTTTCATTATTCAACATCAACTTGCTCATGTTGCAGGCGAGCTTAAGCATGTTAAAAAGCTTCGCAATGGTACCTTATTAGTGGAGACATCTACAGATAAATGACAAATAATCTCCTGAAGATGACATCAATAGGACCTCTTGAAATTAACGTTGAGCCACACCGCCAACTGAATTTTACACAGGGCGTAATATCTTGTTGGGATCTTAAAGATGTTCCTGAAGAGGAGATTAAAAAAGAACTGGTCAGTCAAGGCGTAGTCAATGTTAAATGCATCAACAGCAGAAAGACTGGCCAACTCCAACTCTTTAATTTTGACATATGCCCTGCCACAGCTTCCTAAGGATGTGAAGGCAGCTTTCTATCGCTTGCCTGTCTGTCCTTATATACCAAGTCCGCTCCGTTGTTTTAAATGTCAGCACTATGGATACACCAGCACGTCATGTAACGTGACCTCTGCTGTATGTGCAATTTGCGGAACCAGTAGCCATGGTGCGGATCCTTGCACGTCAATGAAGCCTCAGTGTGTTAATTGCAAGGATGAGCACACGGCCTGGTCGCGTGACTGCCCGGTATTCCTAGAGGAAAAACGAATTCGAGAGCTGATAGTAGTAAAGAAAATGTCTGCTGGTGATGCTAAACGTCGATTAAGATTCTCAGCGCTCCCTTCCATCTGGTGCGTTTCCAACAGTTGCAGCAAGAACCCCAGTTAATACTGTCTCGGCACCCAGACAGTTAATGTGTCAATACAAATAGTCTTTCATGTACCTGTCGATCCTCCGGAGCCTCCTAGGGGTTCAGAGACTCCTCGGGCTGTGCCGATGCAGGTTGCGGGACAACAGACCCCTGTGGAGAGTTCTAGAACTCCACGGGCTAAGTCTACTTTTAGTCCCTATAAAGTTTCAAAATTTGCACGAGCTTCGCCTCTCACGACAACCATTAAGCGTCTCACACATATTTTGGCTGCTTAGTTAGTCTTCACATATTATCGATCAACAAAGTTCATCTTTGACCTCAGATATGATTGAGGACAATCTGATGGATACGATTTTTTCTCACTTGGGAAGGAAAGGAAAAACTTGATTTAAAATTAGACGGTGATATTTTTCTTGATCTTCAATTATTGTTTTACCTTGTGAAGACCCATTTACAGCCTTCCCGTTTTTAACTTGTTATGCTAAAGACTCTATACACGTTTAGTTTTTTACTGATAGTTATACTGGCCATTTATACCAGTAAGCTGATTCTGAAGACTTTTTACATCTTCAGCTTTTATATGATTTTATTTTAATTAATTAAAACAGATAAAGGGTTTCCCCTTTACAGATTTGCTGTGACACATATAAGTGGCTTTCCCGTATCGGGACGGGCGTAAGCCATAGTGCTATTACCGCCCATAAAATTCATTTTTATCTTTATACGCCAACCTTTTCATGCGACGCCTGGAGTCACAACTCCACACTTCTCAAACCTTCCACCTGGCTTCGCTATATCGAGGACATTTTCTTTATCTGGACCCACGGACAAGAGTCACTGCAAACATTCCTGCAAAACCTCAACTGCACCTTTCCCGTCAAATTCACTTGGTTCTTCTCCAGGGAACTTTCTTTGGATCAAGATCAAGACAGGCGTCCACACCTAACCTACCAATAATATGCAATAGCCCTCACCCATACCATACGAAACGCTCTTTCTCATACGCTTTGGTGTCTGGAGCTCCTGCATATGATCCTCTGACGACCTACTTCAAAATTATTTCAATATCCTCTCTTCAGTTCTCATCGACCTTGGATATACTTAATCACTGCATCCATGAACAGTTGGACCGTGCCAGAAATCACCTTAACTCTAACCAGCCTCCCCGCGAAGCTCCTCCGCTCCCAATCTTCTCACTCAGTGCCACCCTAGCCTTCAGGCTCTCCAAAAACTTCTTAAATTGGAGCATCCCATACTCACTGCATCACCTAAAACTGAAAGTTTTCCCGTCATGCCCCAGAATAGTCTACCAAAGATCCCCGAACCTCAACATGATTCCCACCAGAACTGGACCCATTCCGCCCCCACCTCCCAAACCTGTCAAGTGCAATAGACCCCACTACAGAACCCGTCCTATTTTTGATCCCAGTCTGAGCTTCGAACATCCCGTCACTTACAAGATATACTCTTTCCGACGCTCCGCCAGTTGCATATCTTCCAACTTAATTCACCTCGTAGTCTGTAACCTATACATAATGGTTAAAAAAGGTACTTACATTATATGTGTACACAAACATCACAAACACAAGAGAAAAAGCGGCAACATTTCAAAGAAGCGTGTTCACATGATAGGAGAGAAAATGGACACATAGCTAAGGAGTCGCCATGTAGGCCTGGTGCTAAGGAGTCGCCATGTTGCCTATTAATGCTGGGTAACAAAGTGGACAGTCATGGAGGCGGGAAATGACTAAAGGGCCGGAGAAATCGCCAAATAGAAAAGGAAGTGTGGAGGTTACTAGTAGGTGAGAGGCTTTCTAAAGGTAAGAGAGTAAAGAACCATAAATAAATAATAATCATAATAAATAAAAAATTATAATACTGGGGAAAGGGGAAAAAAATAACGGTGAAAATAGAGGCGGAAGAAGGACGCACAGAAGAAGAAAAAATTGCGCTGCAGGGAGTTAAATGCGGTTAAGGCCAGGTTCATGGTTGGCGAAGAGGATGAAGATGTACGTCTGCTCCTGTCTCTTTCAAACTGTGGTAGGTGAGTCAGAGTTCAGGTTTTTCAAGATTTTGACTTGGAAAGTTTCGTCAAAGGGGCAGTCGTGATATGGTGTTCAGGTTTGGAGAGGTGCGGAAGTTGTGATTTGGAAGAGTGGCGATGGTTGTTGATGCAGATAGTTAGAGGTGTTTGCGTTTCTCTAACGTAGAGGGCGGAATATAGTAGTAGAGAGTAGGAGATAAATGAGGTTGGAAGTTATGCAACTGCCTGAATGTCGGAAAGAGTACGTATTGTGAGTGACAGAATGTTCGAAGGTCAGACGGATCACAAATAGTACAGATTCTGCAGCGTGGTCTATTGCACTTGCCATGTTTGGGGTAGGAGGCGGGATTGGTCCAGTTCTGGTGAGATTCGGAGGTCTGCAGTAGACTATTTTGGGACACGACAGGAAAACCCTTTCAGTTTCATATTTTATAGATAGACAAAAATATATGTATGTCTAGATATAAGTCTGTGAAGAATGATTCAGAATAAGTGATAGGAAGTAATCGATCTCTCTATTATTGTATACAAGAGTGTCATGTTACCTCTGACTTTTTTTTCTTCTTTTTTTACTTGTAAACTAAAATCGGATGATCCAATATTTTATTTGCGAGCTCTCCAAGTTACTGATAAATTCTCGGCTTCAATTACAACGTGCATAAACTCAGGTAGACCGTTCCACGTATTTTCAAGATTTTTGCTTACACAATCCATTAAAAATGATATGAAACATGGGGCTACATTTACTTAACACTATTTAATTGCCTTTCTGGGATATACTTAACCAGTGCTGGAAATGGGAAATTTTTACTCGGAGAACGCAGGAAACTTTTCCCCATGGGAACTGCGAATAAAAATAATGAACTACCAACTAATTTTGCAGCGTTGGTACTGTTTAAGACTTACTATTCAAAATTTAATTTAAAGAAAAGCTTGAAAGAGCTTCTTCGAGTTACTGAGTTACATTGTCTTTTCTGGATCTGTAAGTTGAGCGATCTGCACTACGATGGCCCTGTTGTAGCCACATGTTTCCGGTTCAAATTGAGGAAGAGTACCATTGCGCGTATTCTAGGTGCTTTAAGCTTTCAAAGAATTTCAACAAACAGTAATAAAGTGCCATATAGCCGCCTCTTGAAATCGTACACAGTGTTATTTTACTATATTGATTCTTGGAGCTTCCGATCCCACACCTTTCAGTTTGCTGGGGGAACGTCGATCTTCTGTGTTGCGCCGCTCCTCCCCATTTCCAGCACTGTACTTAACACCGTTCTATTAACAGTATAAAGTTATATTAATGTTTATTCTAGTAATCGAGGACTTCGGAATTTGTTGCAATTTCACGTCTTTATTGGTACAGTATATTAAAATACTATACGTACTTGGATTGGAAGTATCGCTTGTTCTGGAACAATGGAAATTCAGTGCAATATAGCTGTGCTCTTACGTGTACATTTAATATTGTGTAGAGACTGTTGATGCGTATAAGTAGACTCTGCACAGCACAAAGTTGTACCATTTGGTACAGTGGAATTGTATCAAATCTAAACTTTAAACAACCTTTATACAGCTGTACTAAGTGTTCGTATTTTAATTAAGTGCAAATTGTTCCATTAATTTGCCATTCTTTGAGCCAATGCAGAGAATGACTACTGCTGTCTAAAAATCGTGTAAAGTGTGTCTAATTATTTACTTGGATGTCTTTAACACCAATCATTTCATGAATCAATCACATTCGTGAGCTCGTCTTTGGTTGTTAATTTAAGTGATTAACTTAGGAAGGTATAATTCGTTCAAGCTACTTTGAGCTTAAAATGAAAATTGAAGAGAAATTCAAATATAATGGGGGACAAAACAGGAAACCATAGTCCAAAACGGTTAAAAAAAAAGTGTAATCCGGTGTACCATAAGTCGCCCTATAAAGTATCCCAAAAGCAGCAAATGGATGTGAATGTTAGGTACTGTGCCCAGAAGAAGGTTTGGATGTATCCACTTCTTAACATCTGAATCCTATACGATACTGTCTGTATTTTAAAAATCGCTTGAAGCTGTTATATGCAGAAGATACTGTCAATGGATGGATTGAATGTTGATTGTAAGTTAGAAAATGACCTGAAGGCCTACCTCAAAATAAGTGGCAACAATCCGATTATTTTAGTTATTGGAAACCGTGGCTGGAATTTTGCCAACAAACTGAAATATAATAAAGCTTTTACAGGTTTTGTACAATCTGTTTCTCAATGTTCCTGCGCAGTAGCAAAGTGGGACATAAACAAGTGGGTAGACAATGTTAAAAAAAAAAAAAAACTTTAAGGAAATCAAAAATAAAAGAAAATAATAATTATACTTTTTTTTTCCTGAAAATATAAGCATAAACAAAATGAAAATATTGAAAAACAGAATTGGAAAAATTTGTTTCTACAGACTGTGCAACTTGCTTACTTCAGTTAACTTATGATAGATAAATTCAAAGCATGCACCCACCCCATGTAGTGAAATAATTACATCGCGGACTTCGAAAAACGCTGGAGAGGGGCGTGAGTTCGAGTCTTACCTGTGCAACCAGGTAAATGCCTCGATGGGGGCCTTCGATGGGAATTTTATTCTTCCACAGAAATAGAAAATTAAAAAAAATGCCAGGAATGAAAAAGTTTGATAGTTCCGAACTCCCACATCTTGGCATTGTCATCAGTTTCTGTAATCACGGTCCGTACAACGCGTAAAGGATGAACTTGAACAACTTAATTCGTGCAAGCATTTTATGTTCAATTTGTAGCGGCAGCCAGTTCAAAACACTTAAGCTTGACACTTTAAATTCAGTAATCTTTCATTGCACAAAAGTGGCTCGATTTTCATTTTACTTGATTTCAACGAAAAACATTTCAGATAATTACGCAAACCTACCTTAGTTGGCTGTATAACGGAGTCTAAAATTTCATTTTTTTTCCTTCTTAAATTATCTTGAAGTGATCTAAGTCAATTAAAAAAAAAGCTGAGAGCCTATTTTACCAGTGGTAAACATTTGCGATTTTTTAGCTACGGAAGGTAGAGGTATGGCAGTATAGTAGATTATATATACTGTTAAGAGATTCGTCGATTTCTTGAAACTAGATCTACAAATATTCACCAATCTTAAGGACTGAGCCTCAACCACCAACGTGGAAAAATTTGATGTCAAGATTATTTTTCAAGAAATGGCTGATTTTCGTTTAGAGTTCTTTCCAAATGTCGAATAAAATTCTACTTTTTGAAACATTTTTGAATTCGAAATTTCAATTCATTCCATTCACTCCTTAAATTGTATAGATATAGAGTTTATCTAAATGATACTTCCATTTTGTTTATTATAAGGATATTTTTATAGAAATTCCCTTATTAATGTGGCCTTTTTCTTCCTCCCTCACAAAAAAACACGAAATAGAAAAAAAAATTGTTTAACCCAATCACTATAATTATTTAAAAAGAAAAAGAAAAGAAAACTGGAAATAATAAAGACTAGGTATACCGTGTTGATTTGTAAAGGGAAACTAAAACAGTGCACACGTTTTTGGAAGCTTCGTACAATTTTTACTTCCAGTTTCAAAATGTACAATGGTATTATTTAAAACAACTTTTTTCTAAACTTGAATTGTGCCACATGATGACACTGGGCACAAAATGTTTGTATTTTTATATACTACAAAATAAATAACATCAATCATTACATTATTGTCTAATTCTTGACTCGAACTACATTAAGTGGTGTTGATAGTTATGTACAAGAAGAAAAAAAAATCACACACATATTTTACTACAAAGGCGTTTGCATTGTAGTGTCATCTTGTGGCAAGATTTGAACACTACACAGAGAAGACAAAATTGGAATTTTGCTACTATAAAAACGATCACAACACATGAGTGAGAGAGGGCAATCCATCAATCAAAAATCCTTCGCTGGAATCTTTTCTGGATTCATCTGGCCTTTAAATTTGTTCGGAGGGTTTTCAAATAAACCCTTCCCTCCGTTTTAATTTATTCAAAACGAAAAGAAAATGAAATTTTGTCCTGTGCCCTTCAAGCCAAATCAGTCCCCTTGTTCGATTTGTAAATTTAGATTCATGTCATTATGAGATAAATAGATATATTCCGTTTTCATACATCCTCTCAAGAAACACCTTACATAAGAAAAATATTGCAGCTATGGACAGAGTTTTCAGCAAGAATAGGAAATTTTCGTTATACCTTTTCGCTATCTTGTTCGCTTGTGAGCATACAACTTGCACGAGATTATCATCCAGTGTGCTCTTGAGCGTGTAATTAGCTGAATATTTCAGTGTAGAGAAGCTGTAGATATTACATTCCTGAATTTATTATTATCTTTAGGATTAAGTGATCAAACTAATATTTGAAACATAATGATTGTATAAACTAGGTATGAAATAAAAGAGAAATGAAGAAATAGAAAAGTTAATTATAAATGTGAAGGATAAACGTCAAATAAAATATTTTTTATACCGGAAGCAGTCTTCTGAAATATTGTTGAACAAAAGCATTTACTGGTTGAATTTTAAATCGTATTGTGTGATATATTGATTGGTGAGTAACAAATGTGAATATTAAAATAAATTCAACTATGTGTGTGTATACGCTTCCTAGAAAATAATGTCTATATATTCTCGCTGATATTGTTGTGT
>JAGDQP010030920.1:7984-22261 GCA_022664845.1 Lepisma saccharinum | reverse complement strand
TTGTATAATTGACCTACTTTTGCAACTATTATATACTCTTTCTATGGGCGACAATAGACAATATTCAGTTAACCTTTTTACGATAAACCACTACATTTTATTCTGAAGATGTGGCATTACGTCGTATTGTCAAATAGACCTATATACTCTGTAGAAAAAAACCAGTTTTGAAAGTATCATTTCCAGATTTCCATTTGAATGTTTATTTATTTACGAGCCCTAGGCAACTAAGTCTCAGACCGGGAGAGAGGAGGGGAAAGGATTCGGGAAGGTGTCGACCAAGAACTATTTTAAAGGTGCCATCCCGGTATTTGCCTGGTGTGTTTGAAAAAAAACTGGAAAAGCTTCGGTCAGGGTGGTTTGCCGCTGGGATTGAACCCACGAACTCACGAAGGTCACTCAGCTACGGTGGTTCGGTATTTGCAGAACTCAAATGAGTCAAAATTTCATGAGTTCTTCTACATATTTTCCCATTTCTGACTTGAGTTCGTAATTGCACACTTTTTCACTGAAATCACAAGATAACAATTTGATTGCCTACAGAAGAAGTTATATCAGTGACAACAAAGGAAGAATGTACATTGTCCTTGTGATAGCCTATTCTTCAGTTAACTCACCTACGAGAATAACAGAAAATTTGTCACTTTGCCTTCTTGATATTACGTTCTAGAAATATAAGTGAACACTAGTTTATCTGGGCATATTCTGAACATAATAAATGTAAGAAACGTTTAAAGTGTAATCCTGTACAAACTACAAATCATTACAAAACTATTATCGGAAATGCTTGATCAACCGTGTACTCATCTTATACATATTATTAACACTGTTTTGGGTCCAAAAGGTCGATAATCCATAAAGAACGTGTACAAACTGCGTTAAATAGTGGTGTTACTTTTCATAGCGTACACCTTCGATTTGAAATTTGTAATAGGGTAACAACCTAACTGCGATTCGTATATGGATGTGGATTCAATTTCTTTGCTTGATTTCGAAATAATGTAGCCGTCGCTCTTATCAACCACGTTTCATAACGGGAGACATATTTTTGTTTTCCCTTCAAAGAAAGTTTCTACAGTTCACTGGAGAGGAAGGGAAAAAATAGCTCCAATCTTATAAAACTCACTTCACGAAAAACAGGTCAGATAAAATAATGACAAGTAATAAAATATGTTTTAAAGATGCTGAATCATTTTAATGGAATTATACATATATAATTAACTAATATAAAAATACATTATTTGTTAAAAGTTTTACATGGGATGTATCGTATAGTCATAATTTCGAGGTAGACGCAGAAATGGTCCCAGTCCCAATTATTTTATTTTAGGCGCTGGTGTACGCCACTGCTCGTCCAATCAACTTGATCTTGATGAAGATCCTCCGGCACTGTGAGTATTGACTGAAGCGATAATGAAGCTGCTGTCATCCCAGCAAACACGCATTGCTCCTCACTAAGGCCTCTTAACATCCCAGCTATCATTCCAGCGGCGAAACTGAAAAGGCAGATATAATACCGAAATTTAAATCTAAAATTTTTAGATCCTATCTAAAATTTAAATTTACTTGAACGTTTAGAAGAGATAATACATCAGTGTATTGTTTCTCTTTATTACCCACATTCATAAAAATTACTCTACGTGATAAAACGTTTCCGGACACCTCTCACAATACTGAAGGAAAAAACACCCTGTCCCAGTATAAAAGTATATAAGGGCTTCTGTTGCTTGCTTATTTACAGTAGATAACAAGAGAACGGAATGGTTCATTCCGGCAAGACTGGTTCGGCGTTACCGATTTAATGTCTTAACATTTTGGCGTGAGTTATTTTCACAACAAATTATTTATAAACTAAGGTAAGTGTATCGATTATGGCCTGGGCTCCCAATATGGCCAACCTCCAGATCTCAGCAGTTTTCCGTTGGTGCTGCTAGGTGTCACTCTAAATTACACCATCATGACAAGAGAAAGCATTTTTGCGCGTCTCATTTGTTTGCGGGTGGCGTGAGCGGCAGCAGCTCCAGTTGAAGTGGCATAATGAGAAAGAAAATATTTTGCTGTTCTATGTCAAAGAAAGTAAGTAATGTTTCGTTTCACTGTCGATTGTTGAAAATCTAATCAGTATCATGCATGGATAATATAACTACGTGAGCATACGTGAACATAAAATGTGTGTGATGCAATGTATGTATTGTGCAACTAGCAGGCGTCAGAAAAAGTAAAGAGGTCATTAGTGCGCAATATGGCCCACCGCCGTATTGAGCAAAATGCAGTCATTACTTTAAACTGAAAGTATTGGATATTTGAAATGTTTGTACTGAATACCCATCATTATCATGTTTAGTAATTAAAACGAAAATAATGCCAGGAAATAAAGAAGCTATCAATTCCAATACAAAGAATAAGAAGATTAAAATCAAAACAAAGCAAGTGTCATCACGATTAAAACCGCTAGAATTTCAGCAACTGTTTCTAATAGTCCTGAAGAACCGCCACTGCGTTACTCCAAGTCTTGTGAATCTTGCTTTTGTTACCTTTGTCACGCAGACAGGCTTGCGGACGCGCATTTTGCGTGTCGTAGCGCAAATACGTTCCTGAGGAATGTCTTGGAATAACCGCTAAAGATCACGGACCATTTCTTTGTTCCTCATGTGAGACGTGACGTTCTAAACTTCTTCTTATTTACTCATATTTTTTCTTATTGTATATTTAATACAATATTCTTGGATTTGCAATGTCATATAAATTATGTATGCTTGTAATGTATGTCTCTCAGTATGTAGCATATATAAGAAATACAGAAAGATTACACATCGCTTTTGCCATACGCTCTTATTTTCTATAGCGGGCCATATTGAGAACACCACGTTCAAAATATGGCCAACTGGCAACATTTTAATTTTCGATGTTACATTTTATACGTCATTTCTAGGAAGCAGATTTTTTTTTTCATTTGTCCAAATAGTCTCCCAACTTGATGGTTCAGTCGATTCACACGAATACATATTATTTCGTATTGAAAAAAAATCAACAAATTTAAGATGGGCCATTTTCGGACCCCCTACCTTAATTAACTCTATGGTTTATGGAACTCGCAAGTTCATCAAAGCAGTAACAAACGTTCGCCATTGGATTCTATCCTGGGCAACATCAAGCCAGTTTTCATCACGAACACCTACTTCTCCAAGATCTCTTCTAATATTGTCCTCCTAACGACGTCTCGGTCTTCCCAATAGTCCCCTTGCATCCGGCCTTCCAACTAGGATAGTATATAATCTTCTTTTTTCCCCATCCGAGTTACATGGGATGCGCACCTTAATCGTCGCGATTTCATTATTTTTACATCATCTGGTGAATCGTAGTCAGTGGAGTTCTTCATTATGCCGTCTCCTTCATTCTCCAGTCATCTCGTCCCGTATATCTTTCTCCAAACCTTATTTTCAAACACGTAATTTATGTTCATCTTCTAGGGTTGTACTGCAACTGTCGCAGCTGTAAAGTATTATCGGCCGAATAACCGTTCTGTATATTTTCAATTTCAATTTCCTTAATATTAATCGCGATGTTAGGAGTTTTTGGAACTGAATAGAAACACGCGTTGGCAGATACTAAGCGACTTTTTACTTCTTCCGTGACCTCATATTTGTTTGTTATGTATGCTCCCAAGTATTTAAATTTGTTTACTTTCTCTATGACCCCATCCCTAATTATTATGTTTTTATTTCCTTCATTCCCTGTGTTCCGGCTTGTTATCATGTATTTTGTTTTATCTATGTTTACCTGTAGACCTATCTCATCGCACGTTTCTATTAAAACATCGGTGTTGCTTTGTAGTGCATCTATATCGTCCCCTATTAAATCTACATCATCCGCGTATACGAACAGTTGATTCAAACTATTCAGTGATAGTCCCATTTTGTCCCCTTTAATCTTTAAAATAACATATTCTAACGCAAAGTTAAATAGTAGTGGTGACAATGCATCGCCTTGTTTCAATCCGTTGCGAATCTTGAAACTATCTGACATATTATATTACCTATCCGTACTCTGCCTGGAGTTGCTGACACACAGCATCACGAGTTCAACAAGTTTTTTTTCCGGAATTCGGAATCGTGTCAGGATACTGTATAACTTTTTGCTTATTATAGAATCATATGCTTTCTTAAAATCAATGAATAGCTGGTGAACCCACGACAAATTACATATTGTCAGTGAAAAATGTTGAAAGAAAGCCCACTTCTACACACGTGTAATGCAAAATGTTTCAACAAGGATTATAGTATGAATGAATTATGAACTTTATTTTGGAAATATATTTCAATGAATAGTATATACTATATTCATATAGTATATATGAACACAACAAAATGAACAGTATAAGCAAATTTTTGTTAAGGTTGTGTTAAAAAGCGGCGCTGAAAGAGATGTGCTTAATTAGTCAGGCCCATAGCACCTAAACGGTGCATCCTAGCAAAAAGTGAAGAGAACATTTTTTGTAGAGAATTCGACGTAGATTATTTTTGTAATAACATGTTTCGCTCTAAAATGCTTTCCAAGCGAGATTTATAAAAAAAAACTATTTTTTCACACCATTTTTCCAAGATGGCAGCAAAATCCGGGGTGGTAGAGGGGTACAAAATTAATATGTTGTTAAGGATACTTTTGTGAAGAAAATATTTTTTTTTCAGCTTTCCATCAATTTTTTCCTTTATTCAATCCTTGATTGACCGGCCTAATATTGTAACAATGAAAATCATTAAAATCAAAAGAAATAGGTTTCCTAAATACATATTAGATTTTTCTTATTTTATCTGTTAATAAACTGCCTTTTGCCGTCGTTTCAATAAGAAGATCACGAAGAAATAATTATGAAAATCACGAACAATTTTAAGGAGGAAGTAAAGTATAATTGAATTTGTCAGGGTCACATTACAATGACATTCTCGAAAGAAACGTAGGAGAATACCATATTTTGTGGAAATTATGTTAGTTAGCAAACTTGCTTCAGTTAGCTCTCAATTAACCCAACAGAGAAAGACTCTAGAATTAATTCGCCAGAACGCCCCCGCGAGGAAACGTAACCTGCGGCGATTCCGTGACGCTGAATGCGGAAAAGGTTCAACCACGTTGCTACACACTCCAACAGTAGTCAACAGAGTTTGGTGACCTTGAATGCGAAAAGGTCATAGGCTGCCACGTGTTTAGTAAAAGTGTCAAAAAATTCCAACCATTCTCATGGTCCCCAGATTGATTGTGAGTGGTGAAATCATAAAACGGAAGTTTTATGAGAACCACAATGAGAATGCGACATGGTAGGTAGCGTACAATGACGGACTGATACAGTCCAGTGGTGAAGAGGTGTTTCCTCAAAATCTAGCGGTTTCGATTCTCACACTAGAAATGTGTTCTATGGAAAATTATTCAAGCTATTCTATCTACAAGTCTGATGGAAGGGTCAGGGTTTCAACAATGTCCAGTGAACGATATTTGTTTGTTGGTTCAAAGGTGAAGTATGATAACGGGAAAATTACAGTGTGGGGCTGCTTCTCATATAATAACTCGGCCTATTTTTCACACTGCACAAAAGTGTGAATGTGCAAGATTACAAGAATATTTTGAACAGTATTATGCCTTCTAAAATACAGGAAGAGTCCGGTGATGCGTTTTGTTTGAATAATACGGTAATGCGTCAATTCACAAAGCAAGGGTTTTGAGAAGGAGGTTGACGAAACGGAATTGCCTTCATAGTGTCGACATCTACTGTGCGCCAGACTCCACAATACTTTGATTGATGTACTTCTGGAAGAACAGGCTGCCATTCATCAGTAAACTTTAGGGTATCTGGTGGGATAGCTTTACCCTGGCAGATTCTAGTCTGCGATAAAGGTGAAGTGCCTTGAAGAAACAATCTTGCTAAGTTTTGCGAAAGGTGCTGATACATCTGATCACACACAAAGAATAAAATTTATGACTGAAAAAGTGATGTTTACAAGAACACCCCTGGGCTTCACTACAAGGAAACAGATGAAACATCCTATATGAACTAATTATAAGTCGCTGAGATGTCTACAGAACGTTTCGTCCAGAATGAAGCACTTCAGCAGTTCCTCCAGTATTTACACACGAATATAGAATATACTGGACAGGAGAGTCGGTTGCTTGACGATATTTGTACGAACGTAGCTATATTCCTTTGGCACGATATTTCTTATTGTTCTTAGGGTGGCTATAAAACTTGAACAAAGACAATTCTTTTATCTGCTCTTAACATGGGGACTTTGAAGGCACGGAGTTTGCATTCTATTCCGATGCAAGAAGGTTGTAACTGCAATGACAATTTGTCTATCAAGCTAATGCAGTTCTCAGCTTTGGCAACATTAACTTGATACAGACAATTCTTATCGCATGCAGAGAATTTTCTCATACGAACATGCATTTGTGGTCCACAGGGCAAATGGTTATAACCTTATGGCCCACAGGTCTTCATTTTATGATTTTACACATGGTATCACCGTTGTTGCAATTTGAAAAACAAAATAAGCGCTCCGTGCAAAAGAGAGTTAGTTATACAGTTAAAAATGTCTGGAAAACAACAAACTTTTTAGAATCTTCGAATCTGGGACTGTAACAAATTAGCCCCTACACTTAGTCGACTGTAAAACACTAACATAATATGATCGAATCCAGACCATTTTTCTGAAATAAGGGAAATACAAATTTTTAATTAAACTCGAAACAACCCGTTTTCAAATGGCATCTTTATTTTATCTCGATTTCAACTTACAGCAAGCGAGATTGTTTGAATATGTTCAACATAATAAGGAAGGATAGCTAAAACTTGAAATTGTTAAAGTTTTATAAATATAATAATTATTCATTTCCATCTTCCACCTACAAGTTTTGTTTCTTTTTCACAACTTTGTACTTTGTTAAAACGTAAATTCCATTTTAGAAGAAAAATGTGTTTAGATTCACCATGTTCAAATACGTATACGTTTATAAGATAGATATACAACATTATTAGAGCAAAAATACTGTGTTTTATTTTGAATTCAAAATTGAAAACGGAGTTTTATTTTCATTAAATTATACTAATGTCTCAATAAAAAAAAATACTTTGTATAAATATAATCTTACCAGTCGCCAGCGCCAGAGACGCTTACGATCTTTACCAAGGCTGGGGGTCGATATAATCTGGCAGATACTTCTCTTTCTAACCTTACGAGTTTGCCTTCATGATAGAATGGCTCAGTGGATGCACCCCTCCTTACTATCTGTAATAATAATTCAATTCAATGTATTACAGTGATACGAACAGTTAAACAGCCAATGTAGTACTGAGTTAGATACAATATTACATTCAAAAAAGAGAAACGTAAAATATGCAGAAAAGGATATAAAACAGACAAATAACGGAACTGATTAAATAAGGTCAGAATTGCATGTCAATTGTTTGAGTAGTAAATCTCTTTGATATCAAATAACGTATTCTATATAAGGGAATATTATACATTTTTGTGCAATACAGTATTTACAGTTACTTTCATTAGATAATATTTTCAAAATTATTTTTCATCAATTATTTTCTTTTTTTTTTCAGCATTTCTAGATCAAAGTACAGTGCGTACATTTGAAGACCGACTCAGAGCACAAATATTAGAAATACTCCCCTCCCTCCCTCCTGTTTTCTTTCCCTACCGGGGTGAGGGGGTGAGTTTTGTAAGAAGAAGAGAGAGAGCAAGGTGGGAGAGGAGGGGAATATTTCTGACATTTGTGCTCGGGGCTGGTTTTAAAATGTACGCACTGTACTTATAAATAAAAGTAAAATATGGTTTAATAAACTTAAAATATAACAGTCTTAAGAAACACCTACATGTAGAGTCTCAATTTGGTTAACATTCCCTGTGGGTAGATCACTCTAGACGTTTGACGCAAATTCTAATTTAGACCTGACAAGCGCTTCATGCAATGTTCAAAAAGGCGCTAAACTAATTAAAATCGTACCACTGGTTAAAAATGAAACTGATTAATTTTCGCCAATCCCTTATAACACCAGTAAGATGTTTAATCTAAAATCTAATTTAAGCCAAAAACTACACCCAAATGCTTTGTTATCTACCTTTTGTAACTGAGTTATCTATCACCTTATACAGGGAGAATCAAAAGTAAGTGCATCAGTTTGAGTGGTGAATTCTTCA
The DNA here is from genome assembly GCA_022664845.1 of Lepisma saccharinum. Lineage (NCBI taxonomy): Eukaryota > Metazoa > Arthropoda > Insecta > Zygentoma > Lepismatidae > Lepisma > Lepisma saccharinum. Next base: position 14,063 of record JAGDQP010030920.1, on the reverse strand, counting down.
TGCCGACACACACAAAAAAAATGTTTCTTTGAAGAAACTAAGAAATATGCATAGTTTCTGAGCTACAGTAGTCCAACGTTAGTACGGCAGCGTTACAAATGATGTTATTTCTCTATAAATAATGCCATAAGAAATGTCAGCTTAGCGAATCATGTCATCAGCAAAATTTGTGATTGAGATAATACTGGGCATGGGAAGTTGTCCCACGTAAGGATTTCATTGTGAAGAAATTGACATTGCACAACGGAGAGCATAGGAATTTTATCTAAACTACTATATTCAATCACAAACTTTAGTGAACTAGATGTATTGGCTACTACTTCCATTATGATTTTCAAAGCCTTACACCATTACTTGTCGAGATATAGGATCATTTGTGATGCTGCCATACTAAATAGCAATGCTTTTAGCTTCGAAACATCGCATGAGCTTTCTTCGAAGGAACTTTTTTCTTATTTCCGTCTTAGGAATTCAGCCCTTAATTTAATGTACTCACTTTTAAATCATCCTGTATATACTAGCATAGTATTGAGTATTGTGCGTAAAGCTTATGAGTTTTGTCTTATTGGTGGTGACTAGCATTCCGTTTCTTACACACAGCTGAACAATCTTCATTATATCATTTTGCAAAAGGAGATTATTATGAGCTTATTCACTTCTCTACATAACTTAGTCATCTGCATATATAAGTAGGTTAGCATTATGAATTTCTTGATACAGGTCGTTAATATTATTATAAATCATAATGGTCTAAGTGGAGAACCCTGTAGGATACAATTGTTAATGGAGGCTCCACCAGATATGAAAGAACCTATCCAAACACTAAATATTCTATCAGTCAGATTAGTTTTAAACCACTTAACAAATGAAGGTGACAGGCCCATGCTTGAAAGTTTAATAGCATATTAAGATTTACGTTATCAAACGCCTTAGCAAAATCTACATAAATGACATTACATTAAGATGTCATTGCGATACATCCTTGTGCTTTTTTTTTTTTTTTTTTTAGATTTACTTCATGTGAATTCATGTTCTTTATCGCGTAGTTTCTGCTTTAGATTGACTTGTAAATATTCACATATAACAGAATCAAAGTCTCTTGGCATAGAATTCCGTATGTTGATAGGCCTATAATTAGTAATAAGAGACTTATCACCATCTTATTAATCACTGTACACGAAACGAAATTTGTGAAATCGGAGATGGTGAATATTTTTTTAACAAAACGGACAATCGACTTTCAGATAGTAAGCTCACCTCAGTGCGCGTGCTCCAGAGCTCATATCAGGTGAAAGTTGAACGATTTTAAACATTAGAGCTCCAGCAGCACAAACGTTTATCTAACGCAGAGTTAGACTGTTAAATGGATGCCTTATTGGGCTTTCGTTCATATGGAAAAGTTTATTTCAGCACATTTGGTAAAAAAAGGCAGATATTTAACGGTTACTAAACTGGGCCAAACAATTAGAATTTATCATTGTTATACCAAACAACAATTGATACTTTTGAGGAAACTGAATCTTACATGAGAATTGATAATGCAACATTGCGAATAGATGTAAAATTCAATTTTAAATGAGAACTAGCATTTGATAAGACACTTTGCCTAGTATTATTAGATAATTTACTGTTCTAAAAATATACAATTATAAACAAGAGTAAAAAAAAAACTTACAATAACACCCAACCTTCCTAAGGTAACAATTACACACGCCACAGAGTCAAGTAGAGGCCAGGATAATCTCACAGATTCATCAATTATCTCCTGCTCGGTTATATTTCTATTCCGGTTGATGTTTCCAGCATTTCCTGAGAAGGGAAAAGTAAACATATCAACGATCTATATTTGAAAATGAGAAACATTCAAAGACTTCAATTTCTGTTAAGAAAATACTTATCTTTGGTCCATTTTATGTCCCATAATAGCGTAGTTTTGAGAATAAGGGACTTTATACCCACGTTTTTTTTTTGTCCGTGTAAAAATATATCTCATGAATATATCAAGAAATGCACCTTTAATAAAACTTTAACATGAAGATCAGAAGCAAACTCCTAATAACATATTAAACGTTATGGACACCATTATTCTGTGAGTTAGCCTCGGCTTTTCATTGTGCGTACATCACAAAAGCAAGTGTTTGACTACGTTATGTTCTGAATGCACGCTTAATTGAATCCCCTCGTGTATCGCTTTTGAATTTTCATATACCTGTGTCTATATAAAATACAAATGTTTGAATTTGAGTACTAAAGAAGAAGTAATCGTAGCGACATATCAGCGAACAATAATATTCAAAATAAGAATTTACAGAAATAAAATTAAAATATCTGAAAGAATTTGTATTGATTTCTTTCGCTTTCTTTGATAACTTTCAGACCATAACAGAGTATGGTTATTTTTTTATTCAAGGAGTAAATTGTGGGACGTAGCTACGGGGATAAATACAGTGTGATTTCAATTATCTTAATGCCTCAATACGTTGGTTTCTGTGGAATTATATGTCTCATGTTCATAAAAGAGTATCGTATAAGAGAGCAATCAGCAAAAGTATCGTAGAAAAAGTAGTTGGATATAATACATATGTGCAAACGGTTAACAGGGAAGAAATATGGTCATCTAAAATGTAAGTTTATTGATTTCTATGTTGCGATGAGATAACTACATTCGTAACCAAAGGAAATAACACAATTCAAGAGTGAAATTGCCAAACGTTCTAATTGCCAAATGTAAATTTTACAGGAGAAGACAAAAACAATAGATTCACGTAACGTGTCATGTTCAACATAATGTGATTGTTTTTACCTCTTCCTCATTGATTTGGCACCTGGAACAAGGATGGGGACATGTGGGTGGGCATATCGAACATGATTGTGGGCAAAAGATTTTTCCCCAAACAATGACACTTAGAACGTTTTGCATTTCCACTTTTCAATCGTGTTAATTGTTTTGGAACAACACGCGCGAATTATTAACTATCTATTAACGTTCAAAGTATTATATTATTCCTGGCGGTTAGCATTTTGTGTTAGCTGTAGTTACAAAGTTGAGGTTCTGTGTCGCAAGAGTTCTCTCTGCACCTAAAGATCAAAGTAGGAGAATATTTATGGTTCAACTCAGGATAGAATTATATCTGACCCTATGATCTAATCTGAGAACCCATTGACTCACCATCCTGTCAGGTATTTTCTAGAGTTCTTCCTTAGTCATACGATACTATGCCGGAATAGTATTTTGAAAATATCCCTGGTCAACTTCCTTCTCTCGTCATTCCTCTCTCCTATCCCGGAACGAGTTAATGATACCTCACGGGCATAAATAAAATTTAGAATTCCGAGGAGATCAGACTTCAGATTGGGTGGCTTGCGTTTCCTTCCCGCCTCGGAGACTGGGAAATTTACTTGTTAGTAATAGCTCCAAGGATTCAAGGTACTAAGTTAATTACAAAATAATCAGGTAACACTTTTCGCAGTCACTATTAATCCTTCACCATGAATAAATAAAAATAACCAAAGTTTAAAATGGATAATTACTATTATTATGGACTTTGCTGCTTTGAGGGTGCCCAGATTTTCAGAAAATTACGATAAACCACCGCTTAATACCAGCTTCGTGTTAAACCTGTAATATTAAGCCTGTGTTACTCAACATCAAACTTTGTGAGTTAAAGTAACACGCAAAACTGGTAGTTATCCTGTTGAAACTAATATGCGTTAAGTTTGACTTAAATTCATACAGGAATTGTTTACAGTGTTGTCTTGTGTTGCAATGGCTGACACTCATATAGTAAGATTTTGATTGATTGTTCGGAAATCTGATTTATATACCATATCTAGCGTCAAACAACTATAGACTCTTCCCAAAACTGGAAGACTGCATAGGGGAAGGTTTGTATCAGATAATGAAGTAATAGAAACAAAAACAATATTTTCCATAGCACTTACGGAATTATACAAATAATGGAACTACACGTTTAGTATATTGAGGACTGACTGTTCACCTAAATGTATTTAATCTAAATATGCATTTAGCTTCATAGCTTAATTTCTTCTGAACTGATAAAATAGATCATCAGAACATGGGCGGATTTAGGAAAGAGACCCTGGGAAGGGAGGGCAATTACTTTAAGAGTGGAAGCTATTCCGGAGGTCATTTAATGCCATTCTGAAATAATTTAGGGGGGCAATGAACCACATAAATCCGACCCATGCATCAGAACCGCACGTATTCCATCCGTGATTGTTTAAAAATTGTTTTCTATATGATTTCTTGCAAAAGAATCTTTAAGAGGTTCGAAAAATTAGAAGTAACGGAAAGCAAAATATGAATCTTGGTTGTTAGAGACAATGTTTCAAGCTTCGAAGTAATATAATTATATACTCTCACGAGAGAAGAGAACGAGGTAAAGGGAGGCAGGAAAAACAAACAGAAAGGAAGAACGACAACAATAATAATTTAGATCATCCAGGGGAAAAGAATTTTGGACAGACACTTCAAAAGCCAAAGATCTTTTTCGCGTATCACACTGAAGCAGACGAAGAAAAAAAAGGACAACGTCGTAAGAAGCAGAACCACACTTTAGGAAAGGGGACACGTTCTTGAAAAGTTTGCCGCAAATCAAATTTCCGTCAAGCAAAACCCAATTTTCACATTGACTTCCGTTCTTCTACAGACTCATGGGTCCCAGAGGAATCGACGGCAGTGGTGGTGGCGAATGAAATTCAGAAGGAATTTCTGTCCTCTATATATCAGACAAAGACCTTGATGGAAACCCTCTCAAGGTGCGTCCTAGTGTTTCGGCAATAGAATTGCATAGTTTGCTGGTATCCAGAGCTTTATTCATACACCAGATACGTCACTAATGTTGAAGCACAGTAAATCCTTGTATTTATGGGTAACAATTCTGAATGCTTTGTCTACCACACTGTCAAGTTGAATCATATATCCAATATAGTACGTTCTAAGTTCTACTATAAACTTAAAGAAAAAATACACTGAACGTAATCTTGTTTTCCAACATAAAGGCTCAAAATTGGAAAGTGTAGTCCTATAAAATTGCGCAAATATTAATAGAACTTTACGAGTAATTATTTAAACCAGAAGGAGATAAATACAAAGATGTTAAATAATGTGTTTACATCATCTTTTACGATTTGCGCATTCCAGAACACGGTTCTAATTGAGAGATCTGAAAGAATCATCTCTACATCAACAACAACAACAAAACAAAAGGCTCTAGAGAACAAGCAAATACTAACTCAAAGAATTCAAACCCTTACTCGATTTACAAATAAAACATATTACATAACATTTTATCCAGTCAAACATGAGTTAAATACTTCCAACATGATTTTGGTAGGAAGAATGAATGGCCGGATTAACATCAGATATCCAAGTAGCCAAATGATCCTTATAAAATATTTAACTCATTATTCTAAAATATTAGTTCCTCGCTCCATAGGAATAATGTGTTACTCTGAAGCGAAATGTTTGAAACAGATAGGCGAGTAAGAAATCTTTTAGAAAAACAATTGTAAAAGAAGTATAATGGAAGAAAATAGCAGAAGTACAGAAGCATAATCTCGCCAGCATAGGCACAAGGATGATATACTACTTTCCTAAATACATGTTTTTAAATTTCGATAACTCAATGAAGAAAGTACCCCGGACATTAAGACTGTACCAAAACTCATGAGCAACAAATCGTGAATATATTAAAGTAAAACGCAGATTACAACTAATGTTTCATTTCGTCTGAACTCAAACACTAGATAATGTTCTACTAGGAAGTATTACCTATTTTTCCAGCAATACTGCGTAGTTCGTTTAGATTCGGGGATAAGATTGAAATATTCTTCCACGTTTCCTTTCCAAATGGTTTGGCTGCTTTGCTGACATCTGTTGGTTCAAACCAAACTGAAAGAAAAATGTATGCAATGAACGAATTTACGGTACCTGTATTAAATTTAGCTAAAGGAACGTTCAAGTATTACGCAAGTACATATTTAGTCATTTTATATCCCCTTTGTACGCAAAAATAAGCACATATCCGATCATTTTCCTTGTGTTTGTCTAAAACTT
>JAGDQP010030919.1:0-22261 GCA_022664845.1 Lepisma saccharinum | reverse complement strand
GTGTTGAAGAAAGGATTTGAGTCAGCAATTGTGCATAATCAACTGTGTTAACAGACATTTATAAAATATCACCAACAAGCTAAGTAATAATTATTTAATTATTTCCATATTTCATGTGATTCAATTCAATTTCTGTGTTCAAATGAATTTTATTTAATTGAGTTACTTTCCAATAAGTAATAATTTTGGGTTGAATGTGTGAAATGGAACTAGTATACATTAAGGTGTACATTTTATTTTATGTGAATTTTGATTGTTATAATGAGAAGTATGAACTTTTCGTTAAGAGGAGAGGGAAGATCTTATAATGAGAAGGATGAACTTCTGTAATTAAGATATTCACTGCTTTAAACATTAAGTTTATTTGAGCTTGGCTCGAAAACAGATGAATAACGAAATAGTTTCTCTTGAATGAGCTATGGCTCGGAGTGTGAATCAATATTTAACAAGACGTTGTTGTGGGATTATTTTGATTATTATTTCCTAATTTAAATATGATGTCGTTGCGGGAAAATCTCTTATACTGAAATTTCGCTATGTTACCGAACAGGAGTCAGGAATTTCGTAAGATTTAGTCTAGATTCTGTTAAGTAAATCAGTGGTTTGATTGTTCGTAGCCAATGAGAAATATCTAGAATCTTCTGCACCTAGGAATATGTAAACGTGGATATCATCATAGTGTTACTTAGTTTGAATGGATTGAATAAAGTTACTCAATGTACGTGGACATAGTCTCTTGTAATTCGATGAAGTCATATACGAATGAACGCATGCTATTTTCATGTCGGCCTGACTCTGGGTAGGAATTACTTTAGTATTGTGACAGAACCTCATTTGATTACACACTCTATTCTTAAGAAAGTAAGTAGTAATTTTTTATTAGAATTTAAGATTATATACATTGGCGGACGAGGTTGAGTTTAATATGGCTTCAAATCACATGACATTTTCGCAACTGGATCCACTCAAAGATAAGATCAGTATTGATTTATCAAGATTTAACTTTCATCTGAAAGTACATAATATTGAGTCTTCAAAGGCTGCACACTTACTATTGTCATCGCTCGATGGAAATACTTTTGAAAAGCTCATGATGCAGGCTAAACCTAAAGGTTTAGAAGAGCTAACTTTTGAAGAGATTCAAAAGATGCTTACCAGACTATTAGATTCGCCAACAAGCTTTAGGACAGAGCGTTTTCATTTTCATGCTCTATCTCAGCAGTTAAGGCAACCACTAGCTGACTATATTCAGCAACTAAGGTTACAGGCAAATAAATGTCAGTACGATGTTTTTTTAAATGAAGCCTTAGTTGACCAACTAATTTTTGGAGTAAACGACAATAATTTGAGGAAAAGGTTACTTTCTAATTACAGTTTGACATTTGAGGATGCTGTTAAGATAGCCTTACATCACGATATGATTGAGCGTGATAGCCAAGAATTATCAGCTCGCAAATTTCCACTCAAATCAGGTGATCCATCAATTTGTATCATTATGCAAAATACAGAAAAGTCTGTAGTGAGGCATAATTCAGTTCCTCCCGAATCATGGATCCACCATTGCAAATTTTGTGCCCGGGCACACAAAAGAAATCTCTGTCCTGCTTATAAGAAGAAGTGCAATAGGTGCCTGAATATTGGTCACTTTCAAATTTGCTGCCCTCAAAAAGCAAGAACTAAGTATGAAAACATAAATAGGAATAGGTATTCGTCGCAACAAGTTAATGAAACAATCACGGATACGTCAGAAAATCTTGGAAATGTAGTGGCTGGAATCGGAATTGATGACATTTGGTTCGGTTACATTGATAATTCCACTAAAAGTAACGAATCTCCACCGTTGGCAATTACTTTCTTGCTGCAAGATAAGATCATCAGTGCACTTGTAGACACAGGTTGCCAATACAATATTATGAGTAAATCTACGTGGGATTCGCTAAACCTCAATGTTGAGTTAACACCATCTGATATTCAGCTTATCAGTATTGATCAAACCAAGTTACAAACCACAGGATCTATAGTACTACCAATAGTTATCAAAAACAAAATTTACAAACTACAATGGATTATTCTTGAAACAGATTTACCTCATAACATCTTGGGTAGAACAGCGATGGATGTAATAATGTATAAGTGGAGAAATAGATTGTGGCATAAAATAATAATAACTATAATGAATTCGGTGTCAGACGTTATTTCAGGGATACACAACAATCAGAAAATAGATATAAATTTCCATTCCATCAAAGAAAGGATTTTTTCTCAAACCAACTCGCTGTAGATAATAAATCAATATTAAAGCAAGACCAAGGTTGGCATCAAATGAAAGTTGATATTGAAAAATTTGTTTTCTGTTATGAAGTCGCTACAGCAATCTCAAATTCAATTCCAGAATTTCGTGCAATCACAGTTAAACACTTCTTGTAATCAAGTAACTAGTGATATTAATTCATCTGTGACTGCAACAGTTCACGACGATGTTCTTAAGAGTGACAGTGACAAAGCAACTCAGAACTTGGAAATGGAATCATCAAATCAATTAAATGAAGAAAAGAAGGCTAACACTCTAAATGAGGAAATGCACAACAACGAGATAAATGTAAATAATCAAAGATGCGTTATAAATGTATTGAAGGAACTCGGATTTGAACAATATTTAAATACAAGCACATTTCAGTCCAACTTACCAGTGTGGCAGTCGTGGATAGATAACAGCTATGAGTATGCAATACTTGATGATGTGAACACTGTATTATCTTCAACGAATCATTTGTGAGCTATCAGACACCAGATAACTGTGATTTGTTCGTGGTGTATCTTGATTTCTATCTAATCAATCACTTACATTTATTTTTATTTTATGCTTGTCGGAATTAATATACATTATCTGCCACAAATAATTTCTTGAATCAGATTTTTTTTTGAACAGGATACCAAGCGTGTTGAAGAAAGGATTTGAGTCAGCAATTGTGCATAATCAACTGTGTTAACAGACATTTATAAAATATCACCAACAAGCTAAGTAATAATTATTTAATTATTTCCATATTTCATGTGATTCAATTCAATTTCTGTGTTCAAATGAATTTTATTTAATTGAGTTACTTTCCAATAAGTAATAATTTTGGGTTGAATGTGTGAAATGGAACTAGTATACATTAAGGTGTACATTTTATGTGAATTTTGATTGTTATAATGAGAAGTATGAACTTTTCGTTAAGAGGAGAGGGAAGATGTTATAATGAGAAGTATGAACTTCTGTAATTAAGATATTCACTGCTTTAAACAATAAGTTTATTTGAGCTTGGCTCGAAAACAGATGGCTAACGAAATAGTTTCTCTAGAATGTGCTATGGCTCGGAGTTTGAATCAGTATTTAACAAGATGTTGTTTTGGGATTATTTTGATTATTATTTCCTAATTTAAATATGATGTCGTTGAGAGAAAATCTCTTATATTGAAATTTCGCTATGTTACCGAACAGGAGTCAGGAATTTGGTAAGATTTAGTCTAGATTCTGTTAAATAAATCAGTGGTTTGATTGTTTATAGCCAATGAGAAATATCTAGAACCTTCTGCACCTACTAAAATGTAAACGTGGAAATCATCATAGTCTTACTTAGTTTGAATGGATTGAATAAAGTTACTCAATGTACGTGGACATAGTCTCTTGTAATTCGATGAAGCCATATACGAATGAACCCATGCTATTTTCATGTCGGCCTGACTCTGGGTAGGAATTACTTTAGTATTGTGACAGAACCTCATTTGATTACACACTCTATTCTTAAGAAAGTAAGTAGTAATTTTTTATTAGAATTTAAGATTATATACAACAATATGTGACAGAACAAACTTCAAATGAAGCTGGAGTAAAGTATAATTGATGTCAAATTTACAGCAAAGATTAAATTGGAAAGTGTGTAATGTCAAACTTGTAAGGAAGTTTCATATTCCAAAGTTTGAAATCGTAAACTTTTAGGAAAGCGTTTTACAATATGTGAAAGATCAAACTTCAGATAAAGTTCTACTAAACTTTTAGTTGCAATGTTTATAATGTCAAACTTGCAACGAACTTTAAATTGCATAGTTTCTAATGTGAAACCTATAGCAAACTTTGATGTGTAAAGTTTGAAATCTGAAACTGAAAACGCCCGTTTGGAATTCCAACTTAGCTACCACATTTAAACAAACTTTAATTTGCTCTGCAGCCACCCATTCACATGTAAATTTTCATCATGCACCATAATTTTTAATTAGGCGTAGTTTTCTTAGAAGTGTGCCTTGCTTCCGATTAGAAACTTTAACTTGTATGCCTTACAGGTTCTTTAAAGTTCTTAAATTTTATTGTGTATTATTTCTGAATTGAAGCAAATATTTTTAAAGAATCACTCATACACTGAGCTTAAACTATAGTGTGCTGTCATCTTCTGAGCATAAAAAGTTACATCTGTAGAATTAGATAAAAAACAATTCTATAAAATAACAGAAATAAATGCTTCAGTTGAACTCATTTTTTTACCATTAGAGTATGGCAAGTATTATTAAATTCTAAACAAATTAGAGCTTGCTACGGCGACAATTGTAATCGCTTGCGTGTAAAACAACTCTAAGAAAATTGAAGTCTAGAGCGACGACGACGGCAGTCATTCTTTACGTATCAAGTGAAGAAAGGAAATGTGCTTGATAATACAGACAGAGACAAAGAGAGACATAGACATATATAACTGGAGAAAGATACATAGATACATAGACACTCACACACACACATTTCTATTTTCATTGATACGGTACATAATCCCTTCATCTCGATGTTGCTCTACCAACGTTTCCAAAAAAAGGTTTGTAACAAGTTTAACTTTTCCAAGCTTGTAGCAAGTTTAACATCTCTGAACTGCCAAGTTTTCACCCTCACAATCTCAAACCTGTTGTAGGTTTCCATACTTAGAATGTCAATATTGCTATAAAGTTCAAAGCACTTGATGTTGTACTTAGGAAGAAGTGACTTTGGCATTATATTAAATCATTATCTTGTACAAAAGTCAAATATTGTTCACGATTTACAATTTCAACAAATAATAAGGCGAAGCATTCAAGTTTAGTTAAAGCTAGGATCATATGTCTATCTTCAAGAAGTTTGCATTTAAGTGTAATCATTAGAAAAGAGTACACTAATATGGAAAATTAAAGGGGGAGTTACGTTCATACAATAATTTTCTACTTTACGTTAATCATGCTTTCAGTAAAATAGCTTTATGTAAAGAATTATCTATTGGTTTCAAAATGTTTCCATTCTACTGTCAAGTGTCAGTCCTAGTAGAGGATAACTGGAAACTTTCTAAACACGGAAATGTATAGATAAATCAATTGTTTTAATTTAATTTGTTGTACTAATCTGTTATATAAATTAGTTGTGTTAAAATTGTACCAAACTTAGACCTACTTTAATTCTTGTATAAACGAAATTATTTTATTAATGCACAAGAAAATGCGTGCAAAGGTCTTCGCCAGTATATCCTTGAAACACGTTTACAATGTAATATTTAAAGAGTAGTTAAGAAGTATACAAATTATGAAAGAAATTATGTATTTTATTTCACTTGAGAGAATATAAAGGGCTCTGTCAAGTCCTGAAACATTTTCAGTGAGAAATATGTCGATATAAATGTAGTGAAGAAACTGGATTGAAAAAAGTATAGGCAACCATATACAGAGGAAAAGTATTTGAATGTGAATTTCAGCTGCGTACAATGCATATTTTGAGGCAAAATTCAAGGTTTGAAGCGATTACAAGGACATGCGTATGGCTTCGAGGAATGTGCTCTCCCTTCTGCCTCTAGGTTAAGTTCAATTTATGTTCAAATATAACAAACATTCGAGTTTTAGAAGAGAAAGTGCGAGACACACTAGAAAGTATTTTCGTTGGGATAAAGTACATGTACTGTTTTAAATGCTATTTACATCGCATATAATAATAAATAATGAACGTAATTTTAGCTAACCCGTCTTCACCTATTTGACACACTGTTCAAGTCTCGAGGTTGTTTTTGTGACAAAATATGTGTAGTCGTGAATTATTCAAAGCTGTTAGTCAGATCTCTCTAGACTAAAATAAAGTACTGCATTCTTCCATACAACAGCAATTACCTCTAAAGCAAGCACAAGTAGTGTGTTTTAAATGTTATGTTCATTCCACACATTGAAAATGTATCAAACCTAATTTTAGTTGACCGATCTTCACTCGCTTGACATAGTGTTCAAGCACAGTTTTTCGTAATTATTTTTAGATTGATAGTTGCTTCTAGGTAATTATGAAAGTGTCTATGATAATTGCAAGGAAATAAAGGTTACATATAGTTCATTAGCTGTTAGAAGCATCGGTCCATAAAGTTTATCTGCTGCTAGCGCGTTGTTTCGAGCAGACGAAGTGATTTTAAAATGTGATTACGTTCCCGCATAAACATAATTACATAGGTTCTTCCTAGCAAAGATACAATCTTTATCACTTTCTAGACATATTATCTATTAAGTCTGTAGCACAATACGTGACATTCATCACACCAAATGACAGTACTAAAATCCCTCCTCATTACGGCATATCTGTATGTAAAACAAATTGACTTGGTATTTATGTAAAGAATTATGAAATACGGCTCTTCGAAACTGATCTTTGCTTGCAGTCCGTCGGTAGGTATTTATTAAGATGCCTATGGAAATTATTTGTGAGCGAATGAGTGATATAAGACATACATATGGTAAAGTATGAGTCAAAACCTGGCTGACCTAAACTGAACTTTTTCTATTACTCATTCCCCACACATAATATTGTATGGCATTTTAATTGAACGCACCCACAATTATGTAAGTAGCAACATTGAAAGTACATTTTTGCCACGTACCAGAAGGTACTAGAATGTACTATAAAATAATTGGTTATTTTATTCCTTCATAGTCCAAGAGATAAACTACATTAAACAAAGTGAATGATCTACTCTCTAACATTGTGATCAAGTGATCAACTCTAACTACACCTTTAGCAATATTTTTTCTATTTCTTATAATATTAAAGAAAAGCATGCCTTTGTGGTTGTTTTGTTTTGCACTGTATAAGGCTTTGTTTTAGTATTTGCTTGTGGACTGCCCAATGCTTTTATTAGGAATACACAATTTACTATTCCTAAATCAAAATTCGCTTAGCACATGAGAAATTTAGAAATAAAATAAAATCTTTACTTAAGGATTTGAAAAGGACTGAAACTCAATACAAAATGAAAATTCACTTTTCATTCCTGCCATCTTGTGACTAAATCTGCAAGTTCGGAGCTTTGCAATGCAAACTTGCATATATTACGGAAAACTTGTTACAAGTTTGATGTGCTATCTAGGAAAGTGACTTACCTAACATATTACATATTTTCTTCAGGGGTAGAAAAAATTATATTTAAGTGTTAAATTTTCTTCATATTTACTAACTAATACTTTAACAATTTGGTCTCATCTTTGTTCACTCACTTTTTTTTAATATTAAGGAAGAAAGTAGGAGATTTATTAAGTTTTTTTGTTGTTTGCTTTGTTTCAACGAACTGCTATTACGAAGACAAATCTTCTCTCTCTCTCTCTCTCTCACTTTTTGAAAATACACAAGTGTTATCTTTTCTGCTCTAAGGTTTACAAAATTAAACTCAATTCAATTCAACTTATTTTACAATACCTATTAATAACAACTCTTGAGTGAGTGGAATATCTAAACATTAGTTCAGTAAAAGAATCCATATAACCTTCACTGATTCTCAAAAATAATTGATACATTGAAATAAATAAAGAAAGTAAGGATTACCTCCTCTTCAAAGAAGGGCTGGACCTCAATACATATGAAAGTTCAGCTAACATGATGATTTGCATGGGTTACTATTTACCTTAAGTATCTATTAGAAATAAGTACAATAATTAAAGTTAGGAAGTCAAATTAAATAAACAACTTAGATCTATATTATGTGATATTTCGAAGTTTATAAGAAAACTCTTTCTTTAGTTATAACTCTTGCTCACATCTCAACCTTTTCTTTGCTGCCATCTAGAAGCTCCCATCTAGTGAAGCTAACCTAATTGTACCAAAGCTAGAGACACTTCATTTCTTGAACAAAAGGAAATTAAATAAAAACAAATTGGCGCATTAACGATATGAAGTGAAATCGAGATCACAGCAATGCAATGCAAGTTGTCAAGAAAATCATTCGCTGTTTACTTAATTGAAAGACTTTTTTATTCAGTTGGCTTAACTGAACTTGAGGGCCCATTCGAAGTTAACCGAATCGATTGTACTGTTAGATTCACTTCGTTTCCAACATTGTGCGATGAAAATTGTGGTGCATGTGGCTAGGTGTGCTTTCGTTAAGTGAAACATGTGTTTCAATAGATTATTAACTCAAATCGAGAGCAAACAAAGCAAGCAATGAAAGTTTTCATAAATGCATTGACGTTAACTTTACACTATAGTGGACTTTCTAGAGTAATTCACCCCCACTCTCAAGGAACTTACTATGATAATTAAGCGCAGAATCTACTCACTGGATGGTAGTGGGAAATTTATTAAGTTCTTTATAACAAAAATGGGGAAGACATTAGATTCAAACAGGGGACATTAGGGGGTAGCATATGCGGAAGTGTTGATAACATTATCCGAAAGTGTAACACGTTTTTCTATTAGCTACTTACCTCAAGCAAGACAACCAACACAGTACCAACGGCTTTGAAAACCAGTCTTTAGAACAAGTTACTTGCTTCAATTCTTAAAACATGTAATGAGTCTACTCCATGAAACTTCAACCAACCCTTATTATCAACACCGATCAGTTTTTCCCTCTCTCTATTAACTTGTTCAAAGTGAACACATGTTATTTTCTCTGCATAAGGTCTTAAAACTTAATTTCAATTCAATTGAACCTATCTTGCAGTACACAAATAAGCTGTAAGGAAAGACGCTGAGTTCAAAGGGAGCCGGGGGCATTATATACAAAGGGGGAACATCCCCGATTAAGGGTGGGCATATATGAAAGTACAGTTAACATTACACAAAAGTATAACACGTGTTTCAATTGCCTATTTACTCAAAATCGAGAGCAAAGCAAGCAAGCAAAGTCAATTGGCTCTTCTCTCAATTCGCAAGCTAAGCAAGTATCGCAAGCTTTCATGAAAATCATTCCTTATTCTTATTAAAACATGTTTCACTTGACTATTGACTCAAATCACAAGCAAGACAAGCTTTCCTGAAAATTGGCCCTTATTCTTATATGAAGAAATCACAACGAACTTATATAAAGTTCAGAAGACCTCACTAGATATCAATCATGTTTATACATTATATACAGCAATAATTTAAATAATAAAAGGAATGTCTTCATTCTTCCTTTTTCATGTATGAATGTTCTTAAAATATCTTGTGAGTCGAGCAAACATAAGTTAATCAGACGCGAAAGTGTTCTTATCATTATCATAAAGGTATAAGCAATATTATGTCCTATCCCTGTACTCAATCCCTGTTCCTATATTTCAGGTATGAAGCCAACATATGAATATTTTTTATTCAACAACTCTGTTATAAGTCTTCTTATCGCTTCAAAATGTTCTTAAAAGATGTAAAGAAAAACTATCTTGCCTTCACACCATCGAACTTAACTTACTTCTCCTGTTTTTACTACCATTTTCTGTAAGAAAGCGCAACATGTTTTCCGTACAGTAAAGAATCTTCTTGTTATACAAAAGAGAATTAAATTATAAAATGAACAGAAATAAATTGGTTGTATCCTCACATGTTTATAAATTCGTTCTGGCGTTTTTCGTTTAGACTTTAAAAGTGATAAACCCCCTTCCTACAATACTATATATTCCACTAAAGAAAAAGAAACTCAGGAAGTTAGTCTAAGGATGCCCTTTTTTAAAAGGATGCCTTGTGCTTTAAAAAAATTGTTACATTCTAATTTTTATCTTCACTTTGAAACCATGGTTTATCAAATAACGAAACAAATTAATTGCCTTTTGCTTCTGTAGATTACCACACATATTTGTGTATAATGCTTTTATTCATATAAAAGCAAAATATAGTGAAGTAGAATGAATCTTGTAAAAATGTTAGCTAGATGGTGCACAACTAAAAGTGATAGGTAAGAAATTGAAAAAGATTAGAGAATTCTAATGATTATTTTTTTATGTTTAACTGCTATTAGAAATATATTTTACCTGTATTAAGCATAAATTATTCAGAGACATGTTTAAATAAACTTTTCTACAACAAATAGCAGCTACAGAATGTATTTAGTATACTATCATATTGTATAAGAAAAGTTGAAAATTCACTGATTGAAATGGCAACCAGTAAGCTCAAGCTGGTTAAAAAACGGTCTCGCCGGCCGATCAAATAATCAGGCACTTTTTTCTGAAATGAGTAGTGCTCTTCTTAGAGCTGTTACGAATAAGTAAAATGGATGCATTCCTTCCAACTAACACCAATATTAAGTCCCCAATTTCATCATCTCTTTCATTCATTTCGTTTCATTTGTTTGTTTCTTCAGTTCTTGTTATTTCATTCGTCTAAGGGAAGTCCACATTAATTCGTTTCTTTGTTTATTTCTGTATGATGTCAATCGTCTTCTACAATCCTTTATCCATCTTGTTTGGCAATCTGCAATTTTGTAGCAATCATACAGAGCAATCATTCACCCACGATCTTGTACAACCAACTCACCTCAATTCTCACGTGGCTGGTCACGTGATGGAAATTTCCAGCCGCCATCTTGCATTACGTCATCACTTATTCAACTCACGATCTAGTACAAATAGCGTTAGGTTACCTCCGCATCTTGCCAACTCACCACTCTATCGTGTGCTCTCACATGTTGGAAATTTCCAGGCGCCATCTTGGATTACGTCATCACTTTTTCCCGCCAAAATTCATCTGTAACCTTGTACAAGCACGTTATAGATTATCTCAAGCCACCTCCAGCCCCAAACAACTCACTTAACAACCAAGCTACGAGGCTCATGACGTCATCACCGCCAGCATCTTGAATTTCCGTCGTTCCCGACTATAACCCATCCTTCCCGCCAAATTTAAGCCACAATCTTGTACAAACACGTCCTAGGTGAACTCAAGCCATCTCCAACCACAAACAACTCACTCAACAGCCAACCTACGTGGATCATGACATCATCAACGCCGCCATCTTGAAATTCAGTCGTTCCCGACCCCTTTCTACTCGCCTATTCTGACTGAGGGTTCTCTAGGGCTTGTCCTCAGTCACAGCAGGCAAATACAAGAATAGTATCTTCAACTTAGGGCTGTCAGACTCCTTCGAGTGTCCTTTTACCCTACCTTATCTCGGCTGAGTCTTATGACTGAACATAGTAAATAAATAAATTCACACATGCACACAAATAATGTGCATGTGAATATACACTACGAATATAATATGCTAGATATCAGGTATAGTAAGTTAGAAATATTAATACATCATTGTAGAAGAAACTTTTATCAAAAGCAAAAATTTAAACGAGAACTATTAAACCTATTACTATTACCGTATTATTCCGTTTGGTGAAAGTAAAAATATTATTTTTTCTAGCTGTGGGGTTCGTGACCTCGCCGGCAAAATTATAAAGATTTATAAACTACGTTTTAACCAATTACGCCAGCGTGCCAATGAGATAGAACACAGAATCAATTACTGATATTGCACATTGAAACAGTGCACCTTAATCATTTAAGTGCTTTCTGTTCTTTAAAATATGTTTTTGATGTTTAAACGTACTGAGGTGAGTTGTGCAAAAGTTTATATTAACAATGAGATCAAATAATGATGTATTTGTATAGTCTTTTTCATGTTTTATGCTTTTAAACTTACGAATCACATAAATTGTTTTTCTGCTTATCAAGAACGCCTAGCAACATTTCCGCGGCAAAATCCAAGCCTCGTGATTGCATAAACATCGCAACTGAAATCAAAGTAGTTAAAACGTGTCGCGCGGCTTCAGTCTCTAGAATACGACGACATCGTTTCCTAATCGCGACGGCAACAAATGTCGCTCGTTTGCATAAAAGCATCTATTTACTTAAATTGTTTTACAGAACGGGCGGTTTCTGCTGCTTTCTTGCCACGCGACCGAATCTCCTTGCATAAAACGAGCCTAAAGAGTGTTCCAGTTCTTGTGTAAGCGGAACTTGTCACTGTTTTCCGCTCCAGCCAACAGGATAAAAGGAACTGTTTGTGGTTGTGTATTTTCGGGCGCAAAAAAGGAGAAGAAATATATGCTACCCGGGTATGCCGTCTGTTACATCCCTGGTTGTCGACCATCCCTGGTTTTTCCATGCTCACTTAGTTCCACACTACCAAAATCAAAAGTCAAAATCTCTGGGTTTTTGGTTTTACTCAACTAAGGTTGCCTGATTTGATAAATGAAAAACCGGGACATTTCATCTATCTATCTATCTATCTATCTATCTATCTATCTATCTATCTATCTATCTATCTATCTATCTATCTATCTATCTATCTATCTATGAAATTACGTTATACCACATATTACCTATAATGAAATATGTAACGTAAGCTAGCCTATAATACTATCCATTACCTGCAGATATTGCTGTTGATTAACATAATCATAGAACTCTAAATTAGTTCATGGGACTGTAGTTGCATCACTATTATAGGAAAATTTTATATCTTGAACATGACTTTCTACATGTATGAGAATATCAGAATCACTTTTGAAAAGAAGAAGAAGAAGTGCTACGCGTTTATTTCTCCCGGCGCGACCATGGGCGGATGGCGTTTCTTCGTTCCCGTAGCCACGTACAAAAACTAATATCTAAAAAACCAGAGAGATGAATCGAAAACTGTTGTGTAGCTTCTGAAGTGTAGTTTGAAGATTCGAAACCATCGTTTTTCAAAAATTTATTTATTTATTCTAAAAAATTAGACTGAAAAATGAGTAACTAATTGTTTTAAATTGGGTTTTGAAACCACTTTTTCTTTGTGAACGAGTTCAATACAGGGCTGCAATTTTTTGTAGTGTTTAGACTTACCAACCGAGTGTCTGTATGCATGGCGTTGTAGCACACAGCTCCTGTTCTACAAGCGTTCAAACATGACTCTTCGCCGAAAATGCCGGATCGGACTTAAATATCTCAGATAGATCCTCTTGAAAAAAGCTGAAATTTTGTGTCAATAAAGCCCAACTCAGAATAAAATTGCAACTTTTATTTCGAGGATCAGTGCAAGTTGATTTTCTCAGCCATACCATACAAATGCGAATCAGCTATCTTCACTAAGACTACGATTTCTTTTGTGGAATTGTTGAATATGAGGCAGCAATTTTCTTTAATGTTTTGACCTATCAACAGAGTGTCTGCATGCAAAACATTATGGCGCCAAGCGTTTCAAACGTGGCCCTTCGTCGAAAAGAATGGTGGATTTCGGACTTAAACATCTCAAATAAGTCTTCACCAAAAAGTCTGAAATTTGGTGTCAAGGAAGCTTTGTATCTACCCAACTCAGACTGAGAATTGAAACTATTATGGGAAATGGTTTGGTCTGTGCAAGTGGATTTTTTTGTGTATATGTAGTTTTATATTACTACACTACTTAAAAGTGCGATTTTAACTCTCATGAACTACCTTCTCTGAACCAAGCAATTTGAAAATAAAAGTTGCAATTTTTACTCTGTCTTGGAAACATAGAAGCCTTTCCTGATACCTAATTTTAGACTTTCTCATGTGAACACAGTTGAGATATTCAAGGCCGAAATCCGGCATTTTTCGGCGAAGGGTTATTTTGGATCCTGTAGAACATAAGGGGTGTGATTCAATGCCATGATCTTTGTATGTGGACACTCGGTTAGTAGGTCTAAATACTACAAAAAATTGTAACCATATATTCAACTCCTCTCTCAAAACTGTGGTGCTTTCGACGATACCGCGTTTGCATTTGCATGCTATGAATATCCGCTTACACTGACCAAACAGCTTCGGAATAAAAGTTTCATTTTTTTACAGTAAGTTGAACATATAGAAGGATTCCTTCACACCAAATTTTAGATTTTTTTTGTGAAGACCCATCTGAGATATTATAAGCCCGAAATCAGGCATTTTCGGCAAAGGACCATGTTTGAACCCCTGTAGAAGATGAGGGTGTGATCCAACGCCATGATTGTATGCAGACACTCAGCTAGTAGTCCTAAATATTATAGAAAATTATATATTATATATACAGCTGCACGTTTTAAAACGTTATCCGCTACGTTGGAAATTTGCCGCCCCGGGAAAACTAAGTGCAGAACATTTTTTTTTTCAAAAGTTGTTCTGATATCCTAATCCATGTAGAAACCTGTGTGAAATATTTTTATTCGAAAATGGAACTATTTTTTCTAAAATTGGATGATTTGTCAGGGAATTACCATTATTCGATATACATTTAATTATTCCTTCAATTGTTGACACGGCCAGGCGACTTTATTCCTCTGTCCATTGCACATTCATGATGGAAAATGCACGTTAGCGTTAGGCTCAGGAACACTAAAGATGAATGCACAGTCACAAAAGACAAAAACCGGGACAAACATGCTTCCCGAAAGCATTTCGGGACAGTTAATTCTTTTACTGAAAATCTTGACGTCTGGCAACCCTATACTCAACGTAAACTAGCGCCTCGTCTACAAGTTACATAGTTCCCTCGTTTTATCTCGCAGAGGTATATGCAAGAGTGCATGCATATGCAAGAGTATATGCATATATTTGTCACTCAACGGGAGTTATTATTCCTAGTTTTAATTTTCGTTAATGGAGGTCGCACACGAGAATTTGCGAATCTGCGAATCTGGGAAATTTTCTCTAAAGACATGCATCAAAACTTTTGTCCATAGCTGTACCTGTAAAATGTGTGTATTCTGCCTAGATCCAGTTTTATTTTTCAATTGGTCGGAACCGTTTGAAAATCACGTTAGATAACATTTGTTAAATCACGTAGTAGTTATTTCTTTTTACCTAATACGCACATTTACACATATACAATAATATTTTCAGATGCTTCGTGGAATTGGAAGTGGAGTTCTTATCAGGAGCAAAGAGCTTCTTCAAATTGTTTCTCAGGCGAACTTCACAGTTTTGACGTCACCAGGAATTTTAAGGTCGACTTTGCCATCAATGTTCTCCACAGTCTCTTCTTGGAAAAAGGTTCTAGCATCTGCATATTCCACTGACAATACAGATATTACTGCAGCAGAAAAAATATCTTCTGACACTGTTACTACTAATAATAAGAGTAGAGAAAGTAACGTTGGGGTCAACGAAGCTGCTAAAAGTATAAGGGCGACAGATAACAAATCACTATCAGCTCCTAGCTTTCCTAACAAATCAGCTGGGTCATGTCAAATCATCTCACCTAATTGTGGACCTAAAATTAAACTTGACACGTCTGCTCCTTTATCAAGAATAGGGGATATTACAAAGTTAAATACGCAAGAACAAAAATGTTCAATGGAGACCGTAAAAGTAGAACATGTTTTGACAACAAGCACAGTTGAAACAAATGATGTAACAGCAAAAGGCAATGTGATACCATTTAGTAGTCCTCACAAAGATAGCGCATCGACTATTGAAACAACAGAAAATGTTTTAAATGTTCCAGGAAATGAAAAATCATCTGAACCAAGTTACAACCGTGCGAGAAGAAGTGGGCCAGAATCATCTTTCCCTGAAATCTTCGCTAAGGAACATATCACTTCCATAACAAATGTGACAATAGATTCAAGTTCCAAAACTACCGAGAAAGTATGTCACTTCACGACAAACACTGCAGAGGGAGGCTCAGAATCAACAACGTCTGATTCATCATGCAATGCAGCAGATACTCTTAAACGTTGCGGAGAAGCACTGGCGAAAAAAGAGAAACAATCAGAAGAGAAAAATAATGTATCTTCCTACCCCACTAAATCTATTTTGTTTTTAAGAGCCTTGGATGAATATTCAGATTCAAGTTCTACAGCAGCAAGTACTCCAGAAACTCCATTAGGTGCAGAACCTATTAAGATACGGGGAGCAGTTGCAAACACAGAAGACCAATTAAAAACAAGTAACGTGCCTGCAGAACCTATAAAAATTTGCACTGCATCTGAAACATTATCTATAACAGCAAAAAGTGATTTAGCAACAAAAAAGCCATCAGCAGAAACGGAAGTTAGTATTGAAAATAGTGAATTAAGCAATGTAAATGTTTCTAGTCTACCTTCGCTAGAACACGTCTCTACAGAGGTATCCGCAGAAGCAGAAAGTGGCCTAAAATCTCCACCACCAACAACAGAACTAGGACTCATTATGGAAAATAGCAAATTGAAAGTAATACATTTAACAACCCTCCCTTCATCCTTATCTTCTAGATCAGCCATAGATGCTGACAAATCATTATTAACTATGAATGTTGTAAAAGACGAAGAAACTCCAACAAAAACTGTTATTTCCACAGATGCTTCTGAAACCAATAATTCAAAATTATGTAGGGCTTGTGACATTACAGCCGACAAGTGTTTCATATCTAAAACAACACCAAAACCAGAAGCATTTTCAGAAAAGGGTACTAATGCACAACAAAGGAATTCTTCAACACCTTCCAGTTTTTCATCATCTATTGAAAGTTCTTCAAAAGAAAAATCGAAAGAAGTAGAGAACAAGTCGAATATTCTAGGCTACTGTAAAGCAGCAGATATAATTAAAGATTGTAGACTGGCAGAAGATGCAGTTAAGGAACTTCCACTGGCAAGTACAGTCACAGGAAAAGTTTTAACAAGTACCGGTACTA
This sequence comes from Lepisma saccharinum, assembly GCA_022664845.1. Taxonomy (NCBI): domain Eukaryota; kingdom Metazoa; phylum Arthropoda; class Insecta; order Zygentoma; family Lepismatidae; genus Lepisma; species Lepisma saccharinum. The sequence goes on along the minus strand of JAGDQP010030919.1, from coordinate 5,414 downwards.
ACGAAACAATTAATGTCTCACCAGGAAGCACTGGTACAGTAGAAACTCTTTCGTCAGTTAGCAGTAGTGAACTTAAAGATGGCACAAATAATACAGGTGGTTGTCACAGTCAAGAAGTTGTTAAGCGTTGCCAAATAACGGAAAGCCCAGAATCCACAGCATCAACAGAAATCGCTTCATGTGCTCGTAAACCACTCGAAAGCATTCCAACCTCAGAGTCAAACCCAGCAACAGAAAAATTTTCATCCACTTGCTGCCCACCTAAAGCCATTCAATTTTCGGAACCGTCTTCTGTTTCGGATTCAGTTCCAAAGGAAAATGTACCCGTAACACCTGTTGATAAATATGCTAGCAGCTCTAAGGCTGGTGATATCACAGCAGAAAAGAAATTTAGTTTGATGTCCGAAAATGCCTCTGGATCTGTTTCCAAGCGAACTTTTCTTCTTGAGACAAGTACTGATAAAGTTGCAAACAGTTCCAAAGCTGACGATATTGTAGTAGATAAGTGTTTGAGTTCTATGACGAAAAATACTGTTTCTGTTTCGAAGGAAAATTTTATCTCTGAGACAGCTCCTGATAAAGATGCTAGTAGCTCTAAAGCTGATGATATTACAACAGATAAATGTCTGGATTTAAAGACAAATAGAACTATTTCTGTTTCGAAGGAAAAGTTAGTTTCTCAATCTAGTGATAAAAATGAAAGCTGTTGTAAGGCTGCAAATATATCATCAGACAAATGCTTTGAAACCAGAGATACATCGCCACAAAGTTCATCAGAATCTACGAAAAAAGAATCAGAAAAAACGATAAAGTGCTCATCTGCTCCAAGTAACAAGTTTTCATGTAGTTCTCGTTCTACGTCATCTATTGATTTTCAGATATCTTCAAGTGGCTATTATTCTAAAATGACTTCAAGAAGAACATGTACAAGTAATAATACAACCACTACAGCGAAAACACCAGTAAGTTGCAAATCATTTTCGCAAATACGCGACCTAAGTGCGAAATTTTCAACTGTCGCAGCTATCTGCTCAAAAACGTTCGGTTTTAGATCACTTGCAGGATTAAAGAAAGACTGTTCAAAATCTACTACTGCAAATTTTGCTAAAGGGTCATGTTCGAAATTACTTTCAGAAAACATTAAGAATATATATACTAAGTTTTCTACATCTTCAAGTTTGTATTGGAAAAAAGATTCAAAAGACAATGAAAGTGTCAAGAAAGAAAAGAAAGATGCTAATAAAGATAAAGACTCTTGTGCAGATCCTAAACAACCTCAAGACAAAGAAAAGGTATCAGCACCACACCCACCTACTCAACCTGACACTCCACCAGGAAGTGTGCCAAGTTGCCCTCCATCAGGAAGTTCGAGCGAAAGAAAAGGGAAGAGCTGTGGAGTTGACAAGAATGATAACAAGAAGGACAAGAAATGCAATAATAGGGAAAGTTCACAGTCAAAAACGGACAGCAAAGATCCAAAGTTCAAGCTCCCGAAGAAGTATCAAGGTATTTCTTCGCATGTCTGGTAAGTGTGGCTACTATGTTGTTTTCTTAATTGTTTAAAGTACTTTCATTCTAGTTGTTGTATGACTACAATGTATTTTATTTACTTATTTGTATGACAAAGTTAAGACGTTGCTTTGTAATGTTTCTAAGAAAGTATAAACTATAAAAGCAACTGAAAACAAAGTAAAATCATAAAGTTATAAAATAGTCCACTAGAGGCTGCTTGCGAGGTTCCAATGGTGCACTGTCGAGTACATTATTAGCAACATCCCATTCTACAGTCACGAACTAAAACTTTTGTCTGATGGACTAATAGTCGCACTGTGCTGCTAATATTGCAAGTGATAATTAAGTATTCAAATAACGTTGTGATATGTCTTATACAGTGGATTTCAACCGCCTGTACGCGACACTGCTGTACCTGTCCTCGGCAAAGTAATACATTCAGTTATTTAATAGTCAGTTTTTGATTTCGACAGTCCAAAATTGAGATTAATGTTTACATTTCCTTTCGAAAACAACTCAAATCTGTAAATGTACTGGCATCCATTGAACGTCAATTAAACCACTAACTTAGTGGCATTTTCCCGGTCCGTAAAAGAATTTTCCTATAGCTTGCTGGTCCGTGAGTATAAAAAAGTTCAAGAATACTGTCCTGTAGGTTGCATGCAGCTCTATAATGTATTGAAATAAAAAATATTTAGTTGTAGGAAGCTTTCTGCTATTGAACAGACTGGTGAATAGAGGCTTAATTATATTAATGCAAATTTGACGACTTTTCGTTGATACCGGTAAATGCAATGCATTACAACGATAGGTGGTTCTCGCTTTAAATTAGTGATTTCAGATTACGTTAGAAATTATGGAATGAATGCATTTATTCCTTACGCAAAATAAAATATATTGGTAAACTTGATTTTATATGGGCCAGTCTAGTAACTTTTGACTTCGGCCCGTCACGTTGCGCCCATTTACAGCCAATTAAAATCCACAAACATTCATACCCCTGCCGGTATTCGAACCCGGGACCATCGAGTCGTTGAGCTAACACATTAGACCGCACGGCTACCCGTCAGGCCCTTAAGGCCGTTTTACACGTAGCAACTTGTTCATCAACTTCCTGATGTTAACTTGTTGATAAGTCAGTTGAGAGAAAGTTGCTCGTGTAATAGGGCTAAGTTAACATCAACTTGTTGCTGTCAACTTCCTGCTGGATATCAAATCAGGTTGATATTTTAAACTTGCTTGTGAGCAAGTTGATGCGTGAAAAGGTAAGTTGCCAATGGGAGATTATATACGCTAGCGGCTAGCCAATGGGAGATCGAGCGGGAAAACGTCACTTCCTGTCTTCTGAGATTACCGCATGCAGTACAATGTTTCTTATCGGCGAAAAAAGTGCTCTGTTAATCTTTTCCGAAGTCCAGCTAATTGAAATCTTTGCACGGTTGATTTAGTAACATTAAATGTAGGAGACAATAAACTTGATTCTTTCACCAAGATAGGATGCAAGGAAACACTTGGTTTTATAAAATACAACGGAAGAGAATTTCTCCCGGTGGGGTTAGTTAAATTTGTAAAACTCATAAAGTTTTAGGAGATATAAAAACAAGAAGTAATTCTTCTGCGTCAGAGAAGGGTCTAAAAAAAGAAAAGAAACATTTGAGGCTATTTTCATTGGACGCGTCTAATAGCTTTAGCAACTTTACGCATTTTATCCTTCTGCACATGCGTAACTACATTCTCTGCTCTCTGAATCTATTATTATATTTTCCCCTTCCGTGCATGTGTAACTACGTTGATGCTTAATGGTGGAGAGATTGTTGTCGAATATTTCATATCGGTATAGCTTCGTCCGGTAGCCTAAAATCTTAACGTTGCAGTAAGTTTCTCATGAAGAGTTATTGTCTTTCTCATTACTGTATCTTCCTTCGTAAGTCATTCCGCGACAAGGGACAGGAGGCTTTTCTAAGTGTCTTCAACCATAGGCAGGTAGTTACAGTAATAATCTGCTTCTAATTCTGGCAATATTGGCTGAATTCAACGGACTGAGTGCTCACCGAATTTGTCCTTTGAATGTCACTGAGAACTTCCGGTTTACTGTGAGACGCCGCCATTTTTTGAGCCCACAGTTTTCACGCTCACATGTGAACCGGAAGGTGGAGGCCAGGAAGTAACAGAATACGTGTATGTTAAATATATACAGAATTCTTTCGTTGGGCGTGTAGAAGTTAATAAATGATGCCCATGAGTGTGAAGATGGCTTTAAAAAAATTCAATAAACATTTTTAAAGGAGAAACGTTACCTGTATTGGTACACATACATCGATAATACCAATATTTAACTGTTCGTTGAACTCTTTAAGCTTCTTATCCGAAGGATTTCCGATCCCAGAAGACTCACTGAGCGCACAACTACTCATATGTGAGAGGCTATGGCGCTTAGAAACAAAGTTTTGGATCCAAACAGCAAGCATTCTCTTTCTCAGCTCTAATTTAGAATTTTATACACACCACTCAGTGCTATCAGAACATCGATATCACTCGACATTTTCATGAATACTACTAAATATCCATGTATCTCTCGAGACCACATTAGAAACTGCTTTCCACGTAGAAGTTAACATCAGGAAGTTCATGAACAAGTTGCTATGTGTAATAGCAACAAGTTTCTCTCAACTTGCTCATCAACAAGTTAACATCAGTAAGTTCATGAACAGGTTGCTGCGTTTAATACGGCTCTTACGCAAGGAACTTAACCACTGCTAATTACCCATGGATGAACCACTGCTAATTACCAATGCAACTTTGTACACATGGATGAAAATCGTTTAATGTTGTAAGCGCAGATATTAGGTATTGTAATGTTTAATTCGGCTGCTCGATTTTAATCACTTTGTGATCCTTGTAGACTTAACCTTTTCATACATGATGCAGCACAAGCTAACATTATTTCACATAGCGAATTGAATCTCAAGCATAAAACTAAACATTATGAAATTGCAAGAAAACGTTGAGTACGTACAAGGACCGTGAAGTGATTATAAAAGAGAGACCCTTGAGCCAATTACTCTCGTTATGTGAAGGTTGGATAACGGACTTAACGTAGTCATATGTAATTAGAAACGGAATTACTGAATTTTGTATACGGTAGAAAAACTATGCTCATAAATTGACGAATTAACCTAAACCTCATTTCAACAATAGCATGTAGACACATAATAAAATGAAGGTACGTGGTTTCGGAGTAAATGGCTGAGCTCCGCCTATGTAGTTTTTCTCCAGGTTACGTTAAATGTGGTAAGTTTATGTTGGAAAAACAAAATAAACCTCTCATTTCTCCGTACTTTAGAAATATTAATCCCAGTTATGCATTCTTTTCTCACGGGATCAAATCCACTTTACAGTAAGGATGTTTAAATAAAACTTTCCCAAACCTATTCTAATCTAAATTAACGAAAACTAGTTTCGTATATATTTTACTTTGTCTACTCGAGCTTCCCGGAGCTATTAAGTTATACGTACGCTCTATATTACTCATTTCCTTGTAAGTGATAATTCCAGACACTTCTATACATACACTGTGATAGACAACAATAAAAATGTGTTACGAAAAGTAAGGTTGGAAAGATTATATTTCTTCTGTATTTTTGGATTATATAAAGTAAAATATAAGCCTACATTCAAGTAACCTGTTACACTCACGTGAGGAATCTAATAAAAAAAATAAGAAAAAGGAACTTTTTGAACACATACATTTCTTAAACAATTCGTACTAAAAGTAAAAAAAAAAAAATATGCATGACTAACAGAAAAGTGTAACAGCCTAGTTGGCGTTCCATTTTTATTTTTATTTTTCTCCCCTTTTATTTTCTTAGTCTCCGTTTTGTTTTCTTTCAGTGTGTTCTCTT
>JAGDQP010030918.1:0-22261 GCA_022664845.1 Lepisma saccharinum | reverse complement strand
TAACACACTAGCCACTGCCGTCACACTCACTCCACATAACCGCGCACCAACAATTTGCCCTCTTTGAAACTCTGAGAGGTCTCCCATTTTACACTACCTCCGTCTGCTGCAGCCACTGCACACTCCTGTTCCACGACGCCTGACGTAGTATGGAGACCGACCTAACACACCACCACCAGCAGTCCGGCGCTGCGGTCGCCACGACACCACTGCCAACCCATACATCTGACGTGTTGCCAACTACAGGTGTTTCCATTATTCTGATAAGCATCTGTAGATTGGGGCTATGGGTCCTTCTATAAAAAAAATCCTTTCCTTCAGCAAATCTATTACATATAATAGGATGCTCATATTTTTACCAATTGATGTATTGAGTAGACTGTAATAAAACTTGGCTAATTCATTACGAATGCACCAATGAATTGTTTCGAGACTGCAGTAATATAGCGCCAAAGCAAAAGGAGACGAAATTCGCAAAAATGGGATTTTCTACAGGAAATTCCCTTAAAATTCCCTACTCCCGCCACAATAGCCTCATGCGAGTGGTGTTCTTCGAAAGTCTATTGAAATACGAACAAAAGAAGGTGTGAATCATAAGTGTGTGATAATTACAGTAGTAGTAGATATGGATATTTTTATGGAAGTCTACAATTTCGGTCGAAAAAAACCGAAGTGCTCCCCATTCAACTACCATAGTCATGGAGAATTCCCCGCGCCTCAGTCGAGATTGTAATTTATTTTTATTGAGGAATATTTATGTAAATCGTGAAGTATCAGAAAAATTAACGGTATAAATTTTCTCTTCACAAGAACTTGTATATTGTAATAGTTTTAAAATTCACAGAAAACTATCAAATTTTGTGTAGTTAACAAGATAAAGAAAAAGATAACGAGTTGTAAAGATCGTGAAACAGACAAAGTAAACCAAAGATTGATAATTGACAGAGAGGTTACACAAATGAAAATATAAAAAATCTGAGATTTAATGAATAAAGTAGAGAAAAACACCGTAAGTGTCCGGTACTTTGTATGGAATGACCGGTTGCGTAGTGTGGAAATATTTACTATACAGAGAACTAATAGAGTAGGAAATCTCAGAAACTTTTAAAATGCGGTCCTGAAAAAAAAGTAAAGCTTCCTGTGCGATACGCACGCGCCGTGAACGACGCATGGAGGATGTGAAGTTAGCGCTCCACATATTCTCGATTAACGGTACGAAGTGAGGTGGGGTGGTCAGTTACTCCGTACAAGCTTGAATTAGGTTAGTTATACCAGCCAAGTCATGTACGTTGTTCCACCATGTTTGTTTTATGCGTGTTTATTACGTTCAACACAATATCAAGTTTGTTAAGCTCAAACCAAGTGACTGACAACCTTGTTTCAAGTTGACATCGTATCTGTGTTCTTAAGAAATATAATTCTATACTTAACCTTAAAACTCAAGGATCAGAAGTATCTAAATGTGTGTTACAAATGGAATGAATGCTGACAATACAGTTATTCTCTGATCAAAAGCATAGTATGAACAGTTCCGACGCTATATCAGAGTATTTGTCAGACTAATTACCTCTGAAAACGTCACAAACTGGTCACCTTCTCCACTGTTCGCCGCTCCGATAAAAGCACACCTTTCACTTGTCAATCAATTCGCCTTCCCAAACCATTAAACATTTTTCTTTCTCGTTAAAAAATCAATTTTTTTTCTTGTGTCAATAAAACAGACAAATGAACCAGGAATTCGAATTTAATTTTTAAGGCCTTTAGGCAACTTTGGCTCAGCTTGGATGGATGATGATTGGATGAATTGGTGAAATGAAGAAAGTGAAAGGAAACGGGAGAATCCCGGGAAAACCCACGCACACGGTGTTTGTCCAACACAAAGGCATGAGTAAAGAACGAACCGACGACCCCTAGCACCAGAGGTGAGCGCTTTACCATTGAGCCAACGCGGCCCAAATGAATTAGGAGACAAATGAACAAATTTATCAGTGAATTCGAGGGTTAAGAGAAAGGGATAAGCCTAGAAACTGAGATAGAAGAGGGCAATGTAATGGACTTTCTGGACATGAATTGAAATTATTTATGGCTTTTACGTTACGTCTAAGACTCAGGCCGGAATAGGGGAAAAGAAAGGATGCGGAAAGAAATCGGCCATGGTCTAAGTTGAAGGTACCATCCCGGCATTTGCCTAATGTGACTGAGGAAAAACCTTACCCAGGATGGTCAGCCAGTGGGATTAAACCCGGGATCTTGCGAATACGACACTAACGTTCTACCACTGAGCTACAGCCGAGCGGTTTTGTAGATATGAGGATAGAGAAAGCGACAGATGGAAAATTCAAAACCTCATGATACCAGAAGAAGTGCTCAGCAGGAGTTTATTGTCAGAAGAGAAGTAATGTGGATGATGCTACAAAGAGAAATTTTATCAGGGTATGGAGGAGAAGTAGATAAAGACATTGAGAAGTCACGGGACCAGTTGAGACAGGAACGAGTAACGTGATGAAGATAAACCTACGCAGATGAAAGAAGAAAAGGAAAGGATGGAAGAAGAAGGTGAAAAGAAGAGGTAGTATAGCATAGAAAGTGTGAGGAGAGTGACAGAGAAACTCAAGAAGATACTCAAGAGAGAAGAAATTAAAACACAGAAAAAGGTATGAAGATAAGAGAGATTACTAGAAGTAAAGGTAAACAAGGAGAAGAGGGGGTAATACATTAAAATAAATGGTAAAGATTGTGATATGGTGTGCATAGGTGAAACAAATAAAGAAAATACTACAACAACATAAGGATGATGTCAGACTGAAGAGAGACACTAACGCAATTTACAAATACATTCAGGATAGTGGACATAAGGTAGAGTCGGAGACGGCAAAATTATGGAACCGGAAAGCAGAGAATTATCAGTGAAAGTAAGCAGGACATAAAACTAAGAATAGCGATGAAACCATTAAGAAGGAATATGTGGAAAGGCAGAAAGAAAAAAGGCCAGAAAAGAAGGTCACAGAGATTCATGAGTTCGACGTAAGCAATTTTCTTATTATCTTCGTTTTTATTGATTCTGTAACGATTCTAATGAGATTGAAGAAAAGTCAATTCTAATGACAAAGAAAACATGTTTGGAGGCTTGGGAGTGCCAATTGATTGTAGAGGTGTATTTCACAGGAAATTATTTTAAGGCTTTAGGCATCTGAGGATCAGGCCGGGATAGAGTGGGGGAATGGATTATGGAAGGTAGACACTCAGGACCTACGTTTTGAGTACCATCCCGGCATTTGGCTAATGTGATGAGGGAAAACCCTGGAAAAAAACTGTCAGGATGACTGGACGCTAGGATCGACCTCAGGATCTTCCGAAGGCTAAGCCAAACACTCTAGCACTAAGCCATGGCCTCTAGCTATATTTCACCGGAACGACGAATAGTAATCGTCTTAATGAAGCAGAAAACAAAAGTGAATTTTTAGTGAATGCTGGATTCAGATATTGATGATCTCAAGCATTTAAGAAGGTGATCAGCTGGTGACGTTTCCGGAAGCGGCTAGTATGAAAGAAGACGTGTGTAGGGTCGAAAGTGTAACGTTCATACAATGCTAATGATTCAAGATCTGACTGACTTGTCAGGATTAGAATCTGTTTAACGTTGACTTACTTTCAGTTGTTGCAGATATTTGTCTTTCTCTAACTTCAAGAAATGCAGCCTGTCATATTGCTTCACACTCTTCAGGACATACTGTTCAAGATGTTCTCGAATTTTCTGCAAACAAACAAAATATTAAATAACAAAAGAGATGCTTACAGAATACACAGTTCTTGTAACTCAAGCTAATCATATATAAAGATATTGAAGTTTAAACTTGGCAACAAATGGATTTCTTCGGCTCCGGGATATGATAGGACTGTTTTCTTAAACATATCGTAATGGGACAGCAAGTAGGTCAATAGGTGAGTGTGACATAAACACCTACTACATTATTTTTTGTACTACTATATTATTATATTTTTTTTACAAACATTTAAAATCTAAACCCAGTGCGGGCACATTTTAATATTGCAGATGGTCAACATAGCATTAATTTGTCTGATCATTTCCATAACTATCAATGGCCTCATCATCATTTATATACTCCACCAAATACACAACAGATGCCGCAACAAGAAAATGGAACATCTCCAAGAGGACAACGACTGCAACCCACCCCCACCAAAAGAGAACAAGAAAGAAGAAACCCCCAGTACTTCCCTCCACATCAACGAAGACCCCTGTGATTATGAGTGCAAAATAGAACCCCCACCCAGTGCAACAGTGGAAAGTTCCTACACTATAAGTGACTTAATAAATATATTTTAAAGGAAAAAGTGATCTAAAATACGAGAGTAAGAGCGTACCCCTTTGAGGGGGATGATGCACGTGATGCGGACCCTGCTTAGGACGGTACGTTCTCAGATGCTCTCCCATTAAAAATAAAATTTATAATGTTAACAAGTGCAAAATTATAGTGTTAACAAGTGCAAAATTATAGTGTTAACAAGTGCAAACAAATTTATAAAATTTGTCAAAAGTAAATTCCTAAAAGTAGGGATTTACTCCCTTACAAAGCTCGCCCATCCCAACTTTTAAAAGGGCCCGGGGAGCGTAATGGGACAGCAAGTAGGTCAATAGGTGAGTGTGACATAAACACAAGAAAGTGTTTATGTCAACAGTAACAGAGGACAACAACAAACCTCTCGCGGTGGAATAAAGAAACATTAGGTCACACCTCCAGAGGAAGAAGAAGAAGACCTTATAAAAAGGACCGATAAACAGAATCGGCATCACAATCAAGTGGTCACTTCTCCCTTCTAAATCCTGAGACCCGGTACGGGGTCTACATCTCGCAGAAAACTACCATAATACCTGAGACCTGGTACGGGGTCTATCAAGGATAAAACACATTAGGAGAAGTGACTTACTTAGTAAAATAGCGACAAAGGAACACAAGTCCGAAACAACTAGTTATACTTATAATTCGGACTTGTGGATACTCATATTGTATATTACTTATAGTAAACGATATTTTTGATATTTTAACAAGTAGGCACTATTTATTATGAAAATTATGAAAATACATTCCACCTCCCCACACAAAATAAAACGATACACAAAAATGTATGTGTCGCATTGGTCTTACTCATTATACCTTTCTCTGATGATAAAGTTTACAGCAGTTTCTTCCACCTGTGCACACCACATTCTATGCACTATTTCATCCTGGAAGTCGGCATCCGTGTGTTTTATTATCATTCACAATATCAGGAATATGAAGTGCCCTAGACGTCCTTGGAGCCGGCCGGGTGGTCGAGCGGTCTGCGGCGGTAGGCTATCGACTCAACGGTCCCGGCAGGAGCATGGGTGTGGATTTTAACACTTAACAGCTAAAGGCAAATCGTGACGGGCCGAAGTCCAAAGTTACTAAACTGGCCCATATAAAAATAAAGTTTACCAAAGTTTTACGTCCTTGGAATGCTAGGATGGAGTGAATATTTTTTTTATTCTTTTTAATTGTTTGATACTTTTCGTTGTTCACTCCTATATACGTTTCTCTCCGTTCTGAATATTTGCCCTGAATTGACAAATATTGAACAATACATGCGTGGGTTGGGGCAACTATAAAGGGAACCAAGAAAGTTCTGTCGCTTTTTGTGGAGGTCTGTGTCAATTGGCCCTCACACCGTGAGTTGAATGCGAATGGAGATCAGGCGAAGGTCAGTTGCTGGTGTGGGTATAGCCAACATACTACCTGGTTGTGGCACTGTGAACGTGCGGAAGGACAGAGTGAACATGGGACCTCCACAGAGCGTCATAAGGGCGTGTATGCTGTACGAGTTCAAACTGGGGTCAAACGCAGCTGCAGCGGGGCGGAAGATATGCCAGGCCTTTGGTGAGGGTGTCATGATTACGCGGGCAGTGCAGCGGTGGTTTACCAAATTTAAGGACAGTGACGAAACACTCAAAGACGCACCACGTGCAGGAAGAACAACACAGGTACTAAATGAAGATCTTCAGGCAGCAATTGAGGCGAACAGTGGCCAGACATGTGAGGACCTCGGACTACAATTCAGTGTGAGTGGAGAAACCATTCGGCAGCACCTCCATCAACTTGGGAAGCACTATAAGTTGGGTCGATGGGCCTCACATGATTTGACTCCGGGCCAGAAGGCAACGCGAGCAGACACCTGTGTTTCTTTGCTGTCTCGTCTGAGGAAGGATTCATTTCTGGACAGGGTGTTGACATGTGATGAGGAGAAGTGGGTCCTATACGAAGCTCCACGGCGCTGTCATCATTGGTTAGCATCCCATGAACCGGTTCCAAAACAGCCGAAACCAGCGCTGCACCAGAAGAAGGTCCTCCTGTGTGTTTGGTGGACTGCTACCAGCTGGTCAGAGCATCAATGCAACTGTGTACTGTCAGCAGTTGAGCCGTGTTCAAGAAAAACTATGTAGCCAGCACTTCTGAATCGCAAAGAGGTCTCCCGTTACAGGACAACGCTAAGCCCCACGTGCCTAGCCCGTGACACGGGACACCATTCTTCGCCTTGAATGGGAAACACTATTGCATCCGCCATAATCCCCGGACATTACACCGTCCGATTTTCACCTGTTCACTTCCTTGGACAATCACCTTAGAGGACGCCAGTTCAAATCCCTAGTAGAGGTGCAAAATGCACTTGATACCTTCTTCGTTTCACGGCCCACCAAGTTCTACCGCGATGGAATCCATGGCCTTCCAGAACGTTGGCAGAAGGTCGTCGATGCTGATGGGGACTATTTTCGATCTTCCAGGTACGTCTTAGGTGACATATCGATGTTCGAAGGTGGTGGGTGAAAAAGGGACAGAACTTTCTTGCTTACTTTATATATTTTCTTCTCCAAGATAAAGAAGTGACAACAATATGATAGTATGTCCTGATAATAATATGCCTGGAAGAGCATTTCATCCGGAGTACGTAAAGATGTTGAGCAGGATGGAAGTTACTCGGTGGAACTTCGTTCTTCGAGGCCACACTGCCAGAGAATGCCACAAGGAGCTGGTGGAAGCAGTCTTGTCGTACCGAACTGTCGCTAGGTGGGCATTAGCATTGCAGCAAGAAGCGATTCAACAAGCGTGAGCTGTCTCCACACCAACCTGATCGGGTGGATGGTATTCGATGCTTCCCACATCACTGACAGTGTGTTGTAGTTGCTCCGGAAGATTACTTCGAAGATTGCCAGGGCGATAGATGTGGTTGAGGGGATGCCGTAGATTTTCCCTGATGCGTGAGAATTTTATCCCTGGTTGTTGATTGTGAATATCATCCCAACCAGGGATAACATCTTTGTACTTCTACCCAAATAGGTAGTATGTTGAAATTTGCCAGCAACCACTAGTTTTAGGGTCATATTTATGAATCACTCCCAAGAGCATATAACTTCAATGCTCCTCGGAGCTACCCACCTCTTGGGAGTGATTCAAAATTTGGGTCCTAAGGATCCCTCCTTCGTAATTTATAATAAATCGAACACTGGGTTGCGGCCCCTTTGTTTATGTATTACCAATGTAGTCGTGTAACTAATAATACTTTGCTTTATGTCTATTTTCGCATATCTCTATCTACCCCATAGTACACATGATCTGCACTGTTCATACATTTGAAAGTACCGAACAGTGGCCCCTTCCACATTACGAAATTACGTGCTGGTGCCACATTGTCCAGAATAAAAATAATTGCCATGACTTATACCTCAACCCTCGTATAATTCACAGCTGAAAATTTTGAGTTACAAAGTGTCGTGCACGATACATGCAAAAATAAATTCGTCTTTTAGATGCTCTTTGCGGCTCATCTATCCATGGACTTTTCAAATACTAACTAAAACCATCTGCAACAAGAATAACACAAAATCATATGATTAGAAAACAAATTAATAACAAAAATGGAATATTTACAGGAGCGCGCCATCACGTTAACGAAGTCCAAGGTCACGCTATCAAACTAACTCTCAGCTTGGCCAAAAATCTTCTAATCCCCTTGAAACTCGCAAAGCAACTCACCTCGCCTCTCTAGGTGAGGACAACAACTAACTCGTAAGTCTTATGGACGACACAGTGGATCTGAGCCTCATCAAACTTTACGTTATACAGGGTGATTCAGAAGAAAGTACATTAATTTCAGGAGGTGATTCCTGTCATTGAAACAAGTAAAAGAAAGTTCTTATCAACATGGGTGAAAGTCCGCTTCCTTTTAGATACAGAATTTCCAACTTGGAGCCCAAAGTCGACCACTAACAATGGGAAGAAAATGAACTGATTCTCAATAAATCAGAAACGACGCATAAAATGAAACTTTGGTTTGCAGAAATTTGTTTTTAACAACATAGTGGATATCAGAAGCGAAAACACGATCTTACAGGGTTATCAGTGTTGCAAATACGGTATAACGTTTACACTTTTCAAATGACACTGTCATGTTATTGGTTATTTGGCATCCCCTATTCATGATAAACAAAATACGTAAAGCACAAACCGCAGTGTTGCAAACTGTGAATAAGACAGAAAGGTTTTCGCGATCTTTTACAAACTACATATTTTCCTAGGATATTTCATCTCGTGTCTTATCCATAGTTTGCAACACTGCGGTGTGTGCTTCATGAACGTTGTTTATCAAAATATGGATAAGACTCTAAATGAAATATACTAGGAAAATACGTCGTTTGTATAAGATCGCGCGAGAACCTTTCTGTCTGATCCATAGTTCACAACACTGCGGTATGTGTTATTATCACTAGAGGATGCAAATACTCAAAGCACGACTAGTGCCATTTGAAAAATTTAAACCTTAAACTGGGTTGGCAACATTGACATCGTGGTTTTTTTCACTCCTGATAGTCACCATGTTGTTAGAAACAAATGTCTGGAAACGAAATTTTCATTCAATGCATCGTTTCTTATTTATTGAGAATTTATTTTCTTCTCATTGCTGTTCGTCGACTTTGGGCTCCAAGTTGGAAAGGCTGTATCTCCAAAACGAAACGGAATTTCACTCATGTTAATAGGAACTTTTTTTACTTGTTTCACTGTCAGGAATCAGGTCCCGAAAGTAATGTATTTTGTTCTGCATCACTCTGTAATATAGATAGGGGCCGATAAGATAGGGGCCGAAGAGAGAGGGCGAAGAGAAACGGATTTATTTTTCAAGACTTTGAGTAAACCTTTCTTATTGCATGAATACTTCTTGTAGATCACAATGAAAGAGCATTCTCGTTTTTTGTTTTCACATTAACTGAAGAATTTACCGGAAGAAGACGTATAGTAAGCGCTTATTAGATGATTTCGATTTCTTCTTTCGAATTATGGTAGTAATGCCCCTTCGTGTTACGAGTTTTGAGAACTAGACCTAGCTTTCTCGCACCTAAAAACGGAAGACTTATCCATGTCGTAAGCGTAATACCTACACAGACTGTGAAATGGAAAAGGCGACTGATTTTATTGACACGTAACCACCAACGCCATCTATGGATGAGTATATCCGTTAACTAGATACACATTGCGACTATCTTTCGTAAAAGTTTCAAAGAGCCGGTTCAGTCATAACGATGTAACAAATGACAGTAGCTTCTGTACCTCAGATGGAAACGGAAGACTGGAGCAACGTGCCAACATTAAGTTTTGTTTTAAATTGGGTAAAAGTACCACAGAAACGTTTTAAATGATTCAAACGGTGTATGGTAATGCGTCGTAAGAACGTTTCTAAGTGCTACGCAAGAATTCGAGAGCATCCACGCCCTGGACCGCATCGAGAAGAGCCGAATGAAGATTCTACTCACAGTTTTTTCTTGCATTCCAAAGGAATTATCCATCATGAATTCACGTAAGAAGGTCAAACGGTGAACGCCGATTAAAATCTGGTGTTAGGACTCGTTTTGGGGCAAGGATTCCTCGAGTTCGACCAGAATACCGGGAACAAGGAACATGATTTTTGTTTGCACGACAATTCACCGGCACACAAAAACATGATTGTGAGCGATTTCTTGGCCAAAAGAAGTATCGTGGTGCTTGATCATCCCCCGTATTCGTCAGATTTGGCTCCATGGGACTTCTTACTATTCTCGAAACTAAAATTGACGATGAAAGGACGGCATTTCGACACGATTGCAGACATTCAACAGGTTTCGACCGCGAGTTAGGCGGCCATTCCAAAGCATGACTTTCAAAAATGTTACAACCGCTTCCACGCTTGTATTGACTCAGAAGGGGTCTATTTTGAATATAAAATACTCTACAGTAAAAATAAACAACGTCTTGTATTTCGTTTCCCGTCGATCACCTTTCCCATTGGACAGACTGTGTATTTATGCACATGGTGTCTAATATGGGCCTATGGCGCCAAATATGGGCCAATAGTGATTTCGGTATTTTACCTAAGCCGTGCTGAACTTAACGCCATTTATTCCACATGGATACGGCGGAACTATAGAGAACTTTAGATGTAATGTTAACTTTATTTGTAGTACACGTTATTCTTTGCAAACGGCAACTTCCTTTCGTTAAGTTATCGTTAAATGTAACTTAACGGCTGACCTTAGAAGTACCCTACATCCTACATTTTTAATGTAAACTCATCTTGTTATAATAAGCACGAAATATACCCGATCTTATGAACCAAAGCTGTCACCGTCACACGAACTAGAACTTTTCAAGATGGCGGCCGAATAACGTCACAAGGATTCTTGATCCTCAGCTATCACAAGGCTATCCCCATATAATACGATAAGCCTCTGCTACAGACACCAACTTAAATAAACTCTGGTACACTAACATCAAAGCAATATGCAAAGTAATAATACTTCTTATCAGATTAAGGAATTCCGCCAGGATTTCGTGTGGGGGGGGGGGGGGTTAAGTGGAGTTTTGCATGGTTTTTATCGTTTTTGACGCAAGAACTTTAAAGTTGGGGGAATTATAAAGAATTTTGGGGTGACACCCCTACAGGAGAAATCACTGCATAACACATCACCACGAAAGCTCACTTATATAAAATTAGAATTTCAGATACGTAATACTGTGTCTATTCAAACAATAAATTAACATAAGACATCAATTATTGTCAAGTCTCTTAATCAGTGCTCGATATGATGCTGAGGTCACACCGTGCCCTGCCCTTACCTTTTTTGTTTTGGGTTTGGCGTACTTCTACTTTTTTTTTATTAATGGGAGTTCATTGCCTTTACTTTCAATAGTCAAACGCGGCCTTTTCTAGCCCACTTATGAATCTGTTCCCCATTTCGAGCACTGCTTTCATTGCATCAAATTTGAAAGAAGTTCGCGTCCAATGAAGAAAAATGTCAGTTCGCGAGTTACTGTACTTTTCGTTTTATGACAAGGTTTCAAATTGCATACCCTCCACTATTTTCTCCAGATCTGTATGTACTTTTTCTTTAGAGATTTTTTTTTTTTTTTCAAAATAATGTATCAACTGCATACTTAACAGATTCGAATATCAGATAACTAAAGACCAGAGTGCACAGAGCAAAGTTCAAAGTATTCTTTGAATGTTATGTCGTAACTTTAGGTTTGTTCGTACTGGTTGAACTAGTTCGAACGGCCAATGCAGCTTGCACTCTGCGGTCCCTGCTAGTGAAAATAGTATAACATTGTGCAAGCACTTTCTGCCTCTGTTCATTCGCGAGTGTAGCTGAGTACAGACAATTGACAGTCGTGTTGCATTTTCAATGTATGGGTGAGAGACTAGAATACAGTGTGACGTCACATTTATTAATATCAATCATTCTGCACTCCTTATACTTCCGTTGTAGATAGTGCGATCCCATGCGAACAAATTCTTTGTGAATAACGCAATGAAATACTTAATTGTATAAATTGTGCTGTTGTTTCCGACCTTCAAGCATATTGGAACATACTTGAAGGTCGGAAACAGGCCCACGACGGTCTTATGCTGACGGTTGAAGAAAAAATGACAACGAGTCTCATTGTTAAAGTCCGGTAACAACCGGTGTGTAATCAAGAACAAGTAGCACCAATACATTCCTACCATTGGCTGCTGGCAGCATAACGCAATAGAAAGCATCCCCACTGTTGCACCCGCTAGCTAGTAAAGCATCATCACTTTTAGGCGGAGCCACACCGGTTCTTAGACCGTGAGTACTTTAGAAGACTCTTGAAAAAACATTCTATGTACGTCATGAATATGCCAAACGTATGAACTTCTACGTAACAG
The DNA here is from genome assembly GCA_022664845.1 of Lepisma saccharinum. NCBI lineage: Eukaryota > Metazoa > Arthropoda > Insecta > Zygentoma > Lepismatidae > Lepisma > Lepisma saccharinum. The sequence continues at coordinate 10,009 of JAGDQP010030918.1, read as the reverse complement.
CTACATTTTTTCGTTAAGATTCATTATAAACAATATTTGAGTCTCCGAATTACACCAGAGTACTGAGTTTAAAGTCAATACCTAGTCAATAACAGCTTAAATAAAAAATTCTACGTACTTCTGGCTTGAGATGTTGAAGACCCAGTTGCAACTCCTTATAATCTTGAAGAACAGTGTGCATTCGCTGGTAATCACTCGACACTGCGGTGTTGACCTCCCTTCGCATATGTTCGATTTCCCTTTTAAGAGATGTAATGCGTTCATATCTGCCACGGCGAAGTTTGTTGGTATTTTCCTTGGTCAATTCAAAGTGTTTCTCTGAAAATGTGCAGAAAAGGTTACAGAGACACAACTTTCAAACAATATATAAATTAGGGGTTGATTATCTCTTTTTTTTTTAATTAATACAAATAATCTTACGTGTGATAAATGCTGAAATTTACGCAGAAAAATTGACAGCCGTCGTGACCGGAACTCGAACCCGGACGACTATGCTGATCTAAGGGAGAACTTACTTAACCGGCAACTGGGAGATCCGGGTTCGACTCCCGAGCACGGTGCCTGTTAATTTTTCTGTTTCAATTCCAATACATAAATTACCTGCAAAGTTTTCAAAGTAGAAAGGCGCGTTTCCTTGTTGATAAAATGCATTAAAAAAAAAAAAATCTTTATACAGCCCATTCCGTAAATCCCTGCATTCAGGGCGAGGAATCATCTCATTGCACGGTTTTTGATGATGATTAGGGCTAAGATTTTTATGCCTTAAAAACAGCCAAAATATGCACAATAAAATATGCATTTATGACCTAAAACATTCCACAATTATGCTTTATAATATGGAAAATATGCCCTAACAAACTTAAGATTTTATGAGTTGTAATTTACTTTGCAGGAGTAAAATAATAAAATGACTTGCAGAAGACAAGAAAGCAAAATTTAAGGAATTTCAAGTAACGTAAGTTTTATTGAGAATATACTCACATACTCTTTTAATTGTATCCACTACATCGAACATCAGTTGCAGTATACAATGAATACCTTTTGTAGATTTTCGAATGAAAATGATTGCTTATTTTCAGCTAGTAAAGTCTTTGTACAAAGGAAAGATTCTTTCAACTTCTACCGATACAATGGAAGCAACTTTAAAATGAACATTATCACTTGACTCTGATTCTGGACTATTAATACAGAAATTTTCTCCTGACAAAGCCTTTGCAATAGAACACATTGTAGAATCTCCACTGTTTTTGTTCAAAATCACTTACATTTCACTTCGACACTACTTGTTCCACTTCACCACAAGCACTATTTATTTTACTAATTGTTTAATTTGCCAGTTCTATCTCAGGGTTCCCACTCATTGGCCAAGATCAAATTCCCTGACTTTTCCAGGTCACTTCTCAGAAATTTCTAGGTACCCCATTTTGTATATATATCATAATTCCATGGGAAAATAAAGATCATAGTTGCATGAAAATAAAGATACATCAAAATATTCCACTGTATTCTTTTCTTAAATTGCTTCATGGTTGGCACATTAGCCTCCAAGTAATTTCAAAAACGATCTAACATTAAATGCCTGCTGTAGCTAAATTAACTTCAAACAATAAGCTATCAAACTCCCTGATTTTTCCAAGTTTTCAGACATTTTTAGTGAAATTCCCTGACTTTTCCAGGACATTTTAATGCTAAGCTGGATTACGTGACTATTCCAGGTGAGTGGGAACCCTGTATCTGCTTCATTAGTGGCAATCCTGACTGTTCCAAAGAAGTTATATAACAACAAGTGCGAAAACAAAATTTGATTTAATATACGACAGTTTACCTGCAATTTAATCTTGCGACATCAGTTCTTCAGTCTTGAGAAAGGAAATTTTACAGTTTTCGCACTTCTAATAAACTCAGAGGAAGAAAAAAAATCAACTTCGGATGAAAAGTTTTAAAAAGTAAAAATATGACCTAAAAATCATTAGAATATGCTCTATCAGGAGGAAAATTTCAAATATGCACAAATATGCTCTAACGAAGCACCTTTATTCAGTCAGTTCTTTCATGAAATAAATTTCTTTATACTTAGAACCTCATCGGTCTTGTAGAAAGAAATATGCAAACCCTAGCCCTAATGATGATAATGGTAATTTTCACTTTCAAACACAATAATCTGTGTTAGACTGGTCTCGCAAGCAGAAAGATTACAACTCGTGTTGACTGACAGACTAAATATAAGATTCCTACAGAGTGTCAGTCTGTCTAGTCAAACGTCATATCTTGGTGAAAGAAGCAAAAATACCTCAGATGATTTTTGAAGAGTGAATGGGGTGAAGCGTCTGCATAGATATTGCAACGGGTAATGATTCAGTATGGGATATAAGGAGGGGCAGACGCTTTTTCAAAATAGAAAGCGTGTTCTCTTTATCAATAACAAGGTAGAAGTGAGGAAGCATGATTTTAAAAAAGATTACTCGCTGATACCTGAACAATTTTCTTATCTCAAGAGCATACCATTCGAACGAATACATGATGGGCGAGCGCTTAAATTTTATCTTCGTTCCACTTGTCAATCATTTTAGGTACCATAAGCGCTCAGGATGTTGCCAAGTTTTCAACATTTTCATGTAAATTAAAGAAGTCAGTGTACGTAAAAACTAGTATGAATACAATTTGAAACACGTTTCTACAGAATTGTGTAGAACGAAACTGAAACATATTTATTAATTAAGCATATATTTAAATTGATTAACGTTTCTGCTTATGTGGGGTACGTAATTATGAAAGTGAATAAGTTGTGATCGATTGCTTTTTAAAAAAACTTTTCATCTAAATTATATCTGTTGATTTAAGAAGCAAGTCAGATGAGATACCGACAATTTATTACCAATCGTGAATATAAAATTATAAAATCTACACATAAGTTACATTGTTCTACAACTGTCTATCGCGGAAACCAATAGTCTTAAGAAAGTGAAGCACAGCGCTTGCAGTCCTGCCGGAATACTGGTACTTTTCCCGCTGATGTAAAATGAATTTATATCTTTGTAAATATAGCTTATGGGGGCTCCACAGTCTAGTGGTTAGAGCGTTGGATTCATGTCCGTGTGGTCCCGGGATCAAATCCCAGCTGGAGCACCCCACTTTTCGGCGTCCACCCAGCGTCGTGAGGCAAACTGGAGAGTCACCTACTCGACCACTTGGTCTAGTAAGCCCCTAATACGGATGTTCGTAGCCAGTGCTGACCACACAGCCGTCACTCAGGTGGACGCAGTTCCACCAATCGCGGACAGATGGCGTTCGGGCAGGTTCAGGACCTTTCGGTGTGTAACGCCAGTGGTTATTATTATTTAAATATAGCTTATGTGAGCCACTTAATCTGTATAAAAAATAAAATGTAAATCAAAAGAGAGAAATAAATTCAAATTCAAATATTCGAATTGGGAGTTATTATATATACGTTCTATTTACAATAATAAAGTACTGAGAACACCCAACGGAAAGAATACAACACTATATAAATATTATCAACAAATGATAAATAATCCAATGCAAAGCTCATTCACACCATTCACTGATGATGTAATACGACGCTATGTAAATTATTATATATAATAAAATAATCAAATTTGAAAGTCGGGTATTAATACATTAACCCCCAATTTTATAACTGACCGCTAAGCTTCTAGCCAGCGCTAAGTTGAGGCCAAGTCATATATTGCGTACGCAAAATAGTGTATTGCGTAGTGTATTAATATTAAATTCTTCAACATATACAGTCCCCTATAAGTGAGTGGTAACGCTCGCAGCTTTGTAATGAAGGGATACCAGGTTAGATTCCCGGTGCCAATGTTAAACTGTACGTTCCGTCCGTAGGATATCATCACCATCAAATGGAAGGAAATGGCAAACCATCGTCAGTTCACCTTGTTCAGGGATCTAGCTTCGGGCAGAGCACACAATCTTCATCATCCAGATAGAAAACAAAAGAATGTAAGTGACGTTAATCTACACGAGAACTACATAGTTAACTCTACAAAAAATAATCTGCATTTTGTTCAGTGATGAATTAGGTCTCATGCACCACCACTACCAACCCTCCTCCTCTACCACTACTACCACTACCACCACAACTTAATATATATTTTAAGTACTTTCACGTAAATTCTATTTTCTTCTGAAACTAAACTTGGTAGCCAGTCAGCGGAGTGTCAAATGAAAGGAAGTATGAAAACTTGGCAACGTGGTGAGCGCTCGTGGTACATAAAATGCAACTAAGACAAGGATTGAGCACTCGTGGACTTGACTGCTCATGATAAGTGGTTTCGGTGACGAATCGTTGCTGGAGATGAAAAGTGGAACATTGGAAAACAAGCATATAATCAGTGTTTTCAACCAAACTAAGCGGTACAAGGCAGTGGTCCAGAAGTGGTTTGAGAAAAGTACAATGGTCCAGTGCTTTGGCAATTCGTGCTTGATGGTCATGAATTCTATGCAGACGAACCAAAGCGGGTACTGCTGCCTCGTATCAACATTACCCGCACTGATTAACGGAAGGAGAACTCTACTCAAAGTGCACAAGGTACCAAGTCATACCACTCCGCCAAAAACTACAACAGTTGCAAGGAATCGACTTTTAACAACATCTGCCGTAAAGTATGGGCCCTGCGGCTTCGGATTAACAACATTTCCGACATTGGCGTATTTCCTTAGGGTTGTTCAAGTATTACATAAGCATCCGAACATGAGGATCTATTTATTTTCGGTTACAAACTTGGGACCGGGTGTCTAAAATGACTAAAAATGTGCTTACTTAATACTTGAACGACCTCTTACAGGCAAGAAAGTCAATACGGGGGAAGTGGCAAACAGGCTCTGCGACGTTTTGACCTTGAAACAGGCGGAGTGTTACCGGCGTGGGATTGTGGTAGTTGTCAGAGAATCATAGAAGAGATACTCATAATGTCAGAGAATCATACTTCGCTCAATGATATAAGTGTCAAGGTAAGCACGGACTCTTCTTTTCTTTCATCTAAAACACCAGAATCTTTAAATCACCCTGGTAAACTGTCTTTTCCCATGAGGAAGATTCGTAACTTTGACAATTGTTACCCACATAGCAGAGTACATCCCTGGGACGTCCCATTTAGATCCCAATAACGTCAGATTTCTCAAGCTCCCATAGCGATGTATTAAGGACGTCCGTGGGATAACTCTGTGGGCAATACAAACAGTTCATCCCGTATGGAGGTCCCCTGGATGTCCCCCGGAAAGCCGTGCGGGATTACCTACCTGGAATTTCTATAAATTAAATCGACCTTACTATTATTATTATTTAATTAATTATAACTATACGAAGGATATGTCCCATGGATGTAAACGGGACTTAAACAGGACGTCCCGATATCCTGCCAGGAGATCCGTAAGATATTCCTGGGACGACATTTTGCTATGTGGGTAGATAATTATATGTAACTACTAAATATAATGACTAGTCCTTACGTTAAGGGTTTTCTTAGCTATCATTGGCTCACGGATTTCATCGTAACAACACAAAAACAATACTCCTGCAACGTACCGGTAGTTGTTTCATGTCAGGTTTTCGAGGGTTGTTGTTATTGATGTCATTCACAGCTGACTGTAAATGATTGGGCGATTTCGTAATTATTTCTGAGCTGCATTGAAATATTTAAAATTAATTTCAGCTTTTTTTTTTAGGTAATTGGGAAAGGCATTCTAGATTTCCGTGAGTTGGGGTACTTAACAGAAGAATGACAAATTTTCATTTTTCCTTCGTACTTAACCGAACATTAATTGCAATTTTTTTTTCTGCAATTCCAACCAGTACACGCAAATTTCAGCTTTCTGTCCAACAGGAAGTGCATTTTCGATACAAGAACGTTTAGAGATGTTATTGCAGTACTTAACTGGGCAATTACATCCCCTCCCCCGAACCCTACCCAGGAATCTCCATGCACAATTTCAGCTTTCTGACTAAACGGAAAATAAATTTTCAATACTTTGGCACTGAGATCTATTATTGGGATAGTTAACAGATTAATTGTAAATTTAATTTTTTTTTACGAAATGCCAACCTACCCACGAATCTTCATGCCGAATATCAACTTGAAAGCCCAACGAAATGTGCAGTTCGAATCTTTGGGAGGGGTATTCTAAAACTAGTGGTTGCTGGTAAGTTTCAAAATATTACTTATTTGGGCAGAAATACAAAGATTTTATCCCTGGTTGGGATGATATTCGTCATCAACAATAGGGGATAAAAATCCTCACACACCAGGGAAAATCCCCAGCATCCTTCCCGACAAATCGAACACAACTTTGGGGTGTTATTGGAGTACTTAACATGATAATTGCAAATCTTGTATTTTTCTCAAAATTCCAACCTGCCCATGAATCTTCGTGCCGCTTTCAATGGGAAGTACACTTTCGATAACGGGGATTTCGGGAATTAGTGGGGTACTTAACGAGGTACCGGAAATACAAATAAAAGATCTTAAGTAAAAAATTGGCCCAAGCTTATTATTGCCTAAGTGAGGGACAAGCGTACCTAGTCGCTTATTTGGGTACTTTTTAATTGTATTTATTAAATTTAGAGTTATGCAATGAAGTAACGTAAGCCCAACACAACTTGGAAGAATGACGTCCCTGGATAAGCTTTTCCGGGATATAAAGGTGGTGAGGGTAACAGTCAGAGCCTTATTCGCCCACATAGCAGAGTACGTCCCTGGGACGTCCCATTTAGATCTCATTACCGTCAGAATGGTCCTGCTCCCATAGCGATGTCCTAAGGACGTCCGTGGGATAACTCTGTGGGCAATACAAACAGTTCATCCCGTATGGAGGTCCCCTGGATGTCCCCCGGAAAGCCGTGCGGGATTACCTACCTGGAATTTCTATAAATTAAATCGACCTTACTATTATTATTATTTAATTAATTATAACTATACGAAGAATATGCCTTCGTATAGTTATACGAAGGATTAATTATAACTATACTTCCCATGGATGTAAACGGGACTTAAACAGGACGTCCCGATATCCTGCCAGGAGATCCGTCAGATATCCCTGTGACGTCATTTTGCTATGTGAATCTAAGCATCATCCCGGTATTTACATGGTGAAACCGAGGAAAATTCTAGAAATATCAGCCAGGATGACCAGTGGAAGGACTCGAACCTCCCTTCTCCCAAGCAGATTTATCTAAAGAGGAAAATGGTAAATAAACATCTCAATAATGTACAAAGTAAAGACGTATACTTACGATTGACAACGAGAAGGTTCTTATATTGATTCAACTTATCCTTTAAGGATTCAATTTCTTCAAGAATAGCTTTGTTTTTCGCAGCTTTATCCATTTTACAAGGATAACACAGCTTTTATGTCAGAAAGGAAATAAGCGTAAACGTTTCGCAAGCAATAAAATCGTTTAAAAAACTATTTAATTCACCAGCTCTCAAATAGTGTATCCAATCTTTATTGTTGTAAGGCGCTTTCTGACTATTCTAATGCCTTGGAAATGCATACGAACAAAACGACAATAGTGGAACAATAGAGTAAAAATGTGTTTGTTGTAGCCTCAGAAGCAGGACTCTTCAAGGACTCTCTTCAACGCGTTCCGTAACGTACGTTTTATCCTGAAAATGTCCACAAGAGAAAAAGGTGAAAGAGTATTACACAGAAATGCCCAGAAATAAGTAGTATTGGGTCATTCCAAAAGTAATGTCGCTTTCTTTGCACTAAAAAGAAAAGAACGAAGACTACCTTCAACACAGTCTATCTTCAGTCATTATCATAACCACCTGATTCTACAATGGCGCCACCTGTCAACCAGTTTTTGAAACGCTTGAGAAAGTTATAGATTTGGTCGAAAAACTCTTCCACTGTTTGCAGTTGTAGAGCGTTAGCGTAGCATTCAGGAGGTTGTGGGTTCGATCCCAGTGGCCGACCATCCTGACCGAGGTTTTTCCTCAGTCACATCAGACAAATGCCGGGATGGCACCTTTAACATAGGCCCTGGCCGACCTCTTCCCAAATCCTTTCCTCTCCCCTATCCCGGCCTGAACCTTAAATGTCTAAAGGGCATAAATAAAAAACAATTCGTCCACTGTATGGTGCATACCCGCCACGTTTCGCATGTGCTTTTCCCTCAATATGGTTCTGAAGACTGAAATCGGTAGGCACAAGGTCCGGTGAATAACGTGGCTAGTGAATAAGTCCAATTTCTTCCAAATTCCTATAATTTCCCACAAGTTTGTCGGGTGTTGTTTCCGTGACTTAGCATACCATTACGATTGATCATTGTAGGGTGTTTGTCGAGCAACGCAGCTCGTAGACTTTTGCAACTGATAACAGTAGACCTCCGCCATGATTGTCTAGTTCAGTGACAGCAATTCAAAATGGATGATACTGAGCATATTCCACCAAGCACATACCACTTTGTCTGGGTGGAATTCTTGTTCAGCCACCGTTCTCACCATATCCTCTTTGGGCACCAACTGACGTTAACATTTAATGTTGAGGTAAGGGATTTATTTTTCGTCTCCCTTCATTATTCTGTGCATAAAATGACTCCGTTGTGTAACGGGCCAATAGGGCATGTTGATGTTCCTCCTGTGGTATCAATTCATGGGGTTCCATTTTCCTAGTTTAGACACACACGCAAGCTACTGAAGATGACGGTGTACGGTTGAATCGATCAAACTAATACTATGGTCATTTGTCCAATCTCAACAACAGCTCGCAGAACGTCGTTGTTCAGGTCGACAGGTTACCACGGTCGTGGCATATCAATGAGGCTGGTGCTTTTAGACAGAAACTTTGTGAATCATATTCCACAAAGTAATGTTGACCTGGCTTAAAAGTGAATCAAGCTTACTTTGTCAAGTGGGGCAACTTAATGCAAGATTAGCAAGTCAAGCCAAAAAGATTGAATTAAGCAGTCTACTTTACAAGAATCAAGGTTGAAATATTCTTGACAGGACAAGAACGAAAAAACATACCATACTTGTTAAAAAATTTAAAAAAAGACTGCCCTGGGTAAGAATCGTACCGCGGTCCGTTAATACACCAATCGGATGCTGTAGTCGCGAGACCACGGAATTACACGTGCTTTTCAAGCGCTATTTATACTTAGTTCAACAAATCGCAAGAGACGCCTGTAGGAAAAGGGTGTCAGTTGGTGAAGATTAGTCTACGGCGAAAACAGTTCTGGCACGTAATGAAATTTCAGCCTTGTTGCAAGCTGGCATGCTATCTAAGATCTGACATTTATGGATATCCCGTGACCATTTACGACATTGACGTTTTGTACCGCGATGATCGTTGAATATCCCTGATGGCACTCATAAAGCAAAATAACATGCCATACGTGAATTTCAGATATGTCAAACTATCACACAACTTGCTGTAGATTCGCTCCGTGCACGGGATACACACAGCGCTAGTCTCGCCGCTATTTAGTTCGTGATTCGGACTTCGTGTACTATGCGAAAAACTACATTATTTATGGAAAGATCCAATACACAAGGTAAGCTGCTACAGAACTCATGGACAATCTTAAAAAGGTGATTGCTTACGTCATGACAAAAGAAAAAAAGTTACAGCTCCGATTCAACTAACAATCTCAACTACTCCGGTCCCTTCATAGCATTTTAACCACGCAAGCATGATTTTTTAAAATAAAATAGGTTGGCAACACTGACCACTGCAATGCTTAGGTTCGAAAAATCCATAATATTTGTATCCAATAATGTTTATGCCAAGTTTGGGGCAACTAGGAAGAAATTTGAATAATTGATTTTTTTAGAAAATTGACTGGCAACACTGAACCATTGCACCAATCAAGACGATTCTAGAGTCTCTAAGCTAGTCTAGACCTTTCCAACGACACCTCAGGCATCTCTGTACACTTTGTAGATCCTGAGATTTAATTTCTGAACACTGACGGACACCATGAGCGGGAAAAGAAGGTTCCCTTTGCTATAGCTTCGCTATCAAGGGA
>JAGDQP010030917.1:0-22263 GCA_022664845.1 Lepisma saccharinum | reverse complement strand
GTATGCCGGTTCTCGCTGCTTGAGAGGCTGTTGGTCGTACGCAGTGTTGGTCCAACGCTGCATCTCCGTTTAAATTTAGAGAGTTATAACTTTTGGAAGATCTTGTCTTGACGACTGACATTTCAGAAGAGTGCTACTCTGTTCTTCTTGTCTGTTGAAAACCAAGATGCTGCCATTATGAAAGCTTAAGCACTGAGTAGAATGCCAGCAATGGTGAAACTATAAACAAGCATGAAGTCGTGATTGTGGAAACAGCCGCATGTAGTACCTTCAAGATATTCTGTTCTGAACTAATGAAATTTTCAAGAGATTGTTGTTAAGAGACTAAGGCCCGTTTTCATAGACATTTCTTGAGCAAATGCTTGAGTAAATTGGCTCGACTTAAGTTAAAATTCGTTTCATAGTGGTTACCTTCGAGGAATAACTTGGCCAAGACAAGTAGCGTTTTTTCCGACTTCCTTGGTTAATGATTTCAGTTTCATAGACATATCTCAAGACACTGCTTGTGCGTGCTTGTTTCATAAAGGATTCCAAGACTTGGCTGAGTAAAGGAAAGCAGTATTTTTTTACGACTTGGCCAAGGAAGGCCGGTGGCAGTCTTGAGTTGCTATCAAACAGAAAAATGGATGATTGGGCATTAAACTGATATCGTTGGATGGAATTGTATAAGGAAAATGATAAGTATCGCCTACCAAAGCGTTATGTTAGGAATTTTCTGGCCCCGTTTAATTAGTGGAATGAAAGAGAATTCAGAAGGAGGTACCGTTTCACAAAAGAAGTTGTCACGCACGTTATTACCAAACGTCTTACATTAGCTCCCGTGATACCCGTGAATTGTGTTTCGAGATACGTGGAATCCAGAACACGCAATGAGGACATTAGTATTCCTCCTCATGGTACTATTCGTATGAGTTGATCAAATAAGGACATTTTTTTTAATTATGAAAATATGGCATATGGCTGATCTAAAGTGATATGTATCCTAATTCTAGACTAAAATTTACGAGATGCATTTACGGGTGTAGGAAAGCATTATAGCTATGCTATGTACAAGGGGCATATTGATTTTCCATACCATAGCAACAATTGGCTACCATAAACTGCACCATATCCCATAGTGTGGATTGACTAGCTTGTAGGCATCTTGTTTGGATCTCAACCACCATCAGCTCAGGTCGAAAATGCTTCTTAATATAAAAAGGTGGATAAACTTCACTTCATAGCTCGCAGTTTCCGCTACCAATTCAGCCATATGTACGTTCTATACCTTTTATATCCTTGCGAATAATTATCACATGCACCTTTATAAGTACATAGCGTCAATCAGCTCTCAAAGAGTTAGAAAAAGCTATTTCACTATCGTTTGGTAAAATACACAATATAGTTGAGTAACGCATGGCCCTAATAAGCATGGTGGTGCGGATGAATACTTATGGCTACATTTCGTGTTATGAATAGCACATATCAGTATATACCACAAAAATACGGCTCTCGAGCGAGTGGAGAAGGTTAAAGTCTTTATTAAACGCGATGTACATGGCGCTTAAAACGCACTGAAGCTAAATAGTCTCTAGGACCTTTCGTTCTTTCACTCTTACAAGCAAACTTGCTTGCTTTGCGTGCGATTTGGGTGAGTAGCCAATTGAAACGCGTGTTTTATTGTAAGGTGTGACACCTGTTTCAATTGGCTATTCACTCAAATCTCAGGCAAAACAAGCAACGCAAACTTGAATGTAAGGCAGCCATTAGGCGTCTATTTAGAATGCGTCGGGCATTCCATTTGGAACCATAAATGGAGTAGTCATAGGTGATGTCTGTTAAAAGTGATGCGTATTGCGTATAACGAGACACGTCTAACCTGCCTTTTTCTAACAAGTCTCCGTTCACCATCGCTCACTCGACATACTGTCCGTCATTTTTGTAGCAAAATATCAATGGCGATATGGAAATAAACATACCACTATGACGTAGCATTACCATGACTCCGATTTTTTCATGAACCTGTGATTTATTTCGTTCAGAATTTTGTTCGCGCATATGTCTCAATGCTTATATGGAACATTACTATAATTCCGATTAATGAACCTGTGACTTACTTCGTTCGGAGAAATCACGCTCAACGTAAGCTAAAGTAATGCCATATTTTGCATTACACTTACAAACGTCCAAAATGTAAAATTTCTCCCGTTAATTTTACACTTCTTGGGGGCAATAAAGTAAAGTAAAAGGTGTAAATTTGGAAATTTCACAGATGACGCTAACATTGATCAAATAATATTAGGTGTTTAAAGCAATTCTTTGTGGAAACTATAATTAGGTACTGATGATCTTACATTGGAGAAAACAATTAGTATATCTTTACAACAGGATTAAAGTACAATCTGAAAATAACTACCTACTGGGCATTCAATTCTTAAATCAGAATTATATTCCGTGGTTATTTCTTCCCACCTCTTTCCTTTTCTAAGCTAACATCGTATCGCTCTTCCTAGATTTAATATATTTTGAATTTATTTTAACTAAATAAATTGCCAACTGTTTTTGATATGTACTGCACGGTTTCCGCGAAAATACTGCCAGAGAATAATGTTTTGTGTAAATATAAACGGTCAAGAAAACGCGGCTTGCTAACACGCTGCTCAAACTTCGCTTGTTTCCATTGCCAACCTATCTTTTCATTTTAGTCCTTGATGACCGATTATTGTTTATAGTTCTTGAAGATTTTCCGACAAAATTATTTAAAATGCAATTATTCCTACAATTTATTTCAGTTGAGAAACATTTTAGCTTAATTATATATAATTCTGATAAACAAATAAATTATTTTAATTTATAGTCGCGTGTGAATATGGTGCAGTTGGCAGCGCTGGTAAAGATCATTAACTTTCTGTGACTTCAAGCAATTTCCTTCACCAAGAAGCACTGACGTTGCTTCGCGAAGATAATGCTTGGCAAAGTAAATCCGAAGTAACCACTATGAAACAGTGTCACACTTGAGACGATTACTACTGACTTGGCGAAGTAGTTCACAAGCTCTAACTTGAGTACCTAACTATGAAAACGGGCCTAAGTAGTCCGGAGTGTCATTTGGAACATACAAAGCAAATTTAAAACTTGAGATCATCAAACGCAAATGTCAAACCTATTTTCAGTATTGAGTCCTACCTTTTGGACTTTTAAAGACACTGTTCCACCTAAGAGGGAGAAGCTAAATTTTCATCTATGAGTAAAGTGATTCCATTTGCCCTCTGTATCAAAGATTTCATGACCTATGTAGATAAAAGTAATATAGAAAACATGAGATTTCCTCTCACCACAGAGAAGGCTGTAAAAATCCCTCCTTAGTTTTGCTGAAGCAGAACAACCATTCACTGTCATGAATCTCATCTCCACAGTCGGAAGAAACAGTCTGAATAGATGTTATTAGCTTTTTTCACAAATAACATTGTGTTCGATAAATGTTGAAACTAGCACAGAAGAATTGAGAGCTACCGTACCGAGACTCGAATTCGGATCTCCCCGAAGCTTGCTATAGGTACGCTATCACACCGCCACACGGAATATTGTAGTGGTGTAATGGCTAACATACCTAACCGGCAACGAGGAGATCTGGGTTCGAGTCTCAGTAACGGTGGCTTTCAATTCTTCTGTGTTAATTTCAACATTTACCATTTACAAGGGACCTCCAAACTTTTAGATTGGACTACCACTTAAACAGAAGTTCATACTTTCACTGCATACCACCAAGTAATATTAGGGAATCTTCAATGCTAATATTTAAAAGTGGATGATTATTTTGCTTATAGTAATGATTATACAACTGAACATTTAGTAGTGTGCTTGTCTTGTAATCAGGAGCTCCCAGGATTGGTGCCGACTACTCTGAATGAGGTTTTCACTGATATTCCTCGGATAGTGGCGAAATCCTGTTTGCCATTGACCAACTGAGTGTTTTCCATTGTTCGACCAGGTAAAGCAACCGAGTGTTTTCCAAAATTGGCCAAATAGTTTTCGTGTAAACTTGCTACAAGCTTACGTGTTCGTCATTCACCGACCTTTCCCTACGCATAGTACGTCTGTTAGAATAAAATCTTTATTTGATATGTAGGTATGCGTAATGCTTATTATGATCTTCCAAAACACTCTCCTAGAAAATCAAGGAAAAGGACAAAGCACGTTTATTGCTTGTGGCCTTCATATCTTTAAGTACACTGCTTCGTTTCTTCTTTCATATTCCATAATAGTTTTCCCACAGTCTTATGGCGGGTGAACTTCGTAAGAACGACATCCAATGAATCCGGTCACAAACGGCACGGTTTAATTAACACAGCTATTTTATTTGCACTGCCCATTTACTGTGCTTTTCTCAATTATTTTGTAGAACTCAAAAGTAACGAAGATAATGCATAGTTTGCTGGAATTTCTCTGAACACACACTGGGACACTTATTGATATGTTATACACAATTTCCACACTAGTTTTCGTACATTTACATCACCTTCTGCCAGCCTGTCTTGGTCGTCGAAAACGAAAACATCTAAGTCACTCCTCTGAGCTCTGCGGTTGCATCCCAAGAAGTTTTTCGCGCTTTCTCTGGCCGCTAAGTGCGTTCCCCAGTCCCTTCACCGTTATTTCTTCAAAATTGTCCAATGAAGAAGATTCGCTGCTCGAACCCAGTTTGAAGCATCCGTTTTGCGTTGTCCGTTGAGGGGCCTTGCAGTGTGTATAATATCCTCACTTCGGCTGACTTCCGTGATGTCACTATGCATAGAGATAGGGGATGGGGGAGGGTTTTTTTTTTCAAGTTTTCTATTAAACTAGAGCACTAAACATTGCACGTGTAGTGTCCACACAATCTTTGTCGCATTTCCACCCTTATACATCGTAGAAAGCGTCTTTCATTGAAATATCTGCGAGAAAACCACTGAAGGTCGAGGGAAATTCCCGATTTGGTGTACTGCAGATGGACGAGTCCAAACCAGTTAGTAGGTGGGTGAACTGGAAACTGCTTGAAACGAAGCACAATTGAGTGTGATGGAACGGAGAGGGAGAATGAGAGAAGAAAAGTAGGTCAATGTCATTTCTTCCAGCTAGTTCGGGAGAAAAAGATGGACAGGAGCTCTGATGACTGTAGCAGCGACGAAAATAAATTCTGCTACAAATTTTCCGATTTTCGGAAATAACCTTTTTTCGTTTTTCGGGATCTTTTTTCTTCCTTTACCGAAATTTCCACTGATTTCCGTTTTCAGTTTTTTCCGTGTTCCAGGAAAATCCATTTTCCGGAAAATTTTCTGCTTTCCGTTTTTCCGTAAAATGTGGCCATCGCTACAACATATATGGAGGATCGTTCGCTCTATCAACCTTAGCAGCTCAGGGCATTGGACCAATTCGACCCAATACTGGGTCAAGCATGATCAATATTGGCCATTAGTGACCCACTATTAGGCCGACATTCCGTGCTGTTAGGTAACTTATCACTTTCGGTTCAGAACTGTTTTACCGTTCTCACGTGATGTGCAAAAACGTACTCAACATTTGGGTCTCATTAGCAGGAAATTTTAATGTAGTCAAAACAAGGACTGTTCTTCATTTTATCATCATAAAAAATTTTGGTTGAAATTGAGCAAGCCGTTCTAACGCGAAGAGCACGAAATTAGTCTTATTAAGAGCAGAATGGAACTCAGATTAAAATTTTAATATGCTTGTAACATACAGAAATATGCACTTTATCACTTTACTGAATGTGATAGCAATGGGCCCAGTCTTTATAGCAATTGGTTCAGCTTGTACAGAATACAGTGATAAACCAATACAAATACATTTCAAAGAAAAACTTACCCTGCGCTTCCTCCGCTCTCCTCTTGTCTCGACATGCCAAGATGACTCTAGCACCCCGACCAGCTAACTCCGTGGCTGTAGCTTCTCCTATGCCTGCAAAAAGGAGATATTGTTCCTACTTATTTCACGATATCAATAATTATTGTTCGTTATTTGCATAATATTACATTATGCTATGTAAACATACTGTTTCGACGCGAGATATTCGTGAGTCTTCAAGAATTGCGTGTAAGTATATTTTTTTTCTGTTTTTAAAGTTGAGTGTCTTGAACCCAAATATGTTTCTTGCTCGAGAAATCCACCCTCGAAGACTAAAAAATCCAGAAAATCAAATAGAAGTGATGGTAGAGATAATATACACGAGGCTTAAGTGAAGCAATATTTATACAGAATTAGGAATGTCTTCTTATACAGTATGCGGCAAAAAAAAAAAGTACTGAAATGTGTACGTCTGACGGGCATACGCGCTGTGAGAACCTCTCGTGACGCCTTCTGTAGTGTTTACTTGTGTTCAGAGTAGCGTAGAGTGCAGTTGGCGTGGCGATAATTGTTCTCAGAACGGAGGAGAAGGTGTTTATCACGGAGCATTATTTCCAGTCATAAGGAGTGGGTCGTCAGAATGGCATTCCTGTACCCTTCCCACTCCCTGGGTCTCACGGCCCCCACTCCAGTAGCACATATACGTATTTGCAACGTTGATTATACGTCCATTTCGTTGATTAAGCGTTATCGGTTGAAACAAATTACGTTTATTTTTAAATCATATTTCAACAAAAACGTCATTGCGTTGATGAGACGTTATTACAACGTGTATTCAATATGTTATTTTGAACTATGACGTAATAGATTTTGTTTAATGCATTTCTTACTGATGTCAAAAAATATCATTAAAAACTAATTGAATGACACAAACTAATTTTGGCGTTCTCATGTGCACGTTGAAAACAGATTGAATTTTAAACCACATTTCAACGAAGTTAGAATTTCGTTGATACCACGTTAATGTGACGTACTTTCAACTATCATTCATACTATGTCCTAGATTTCGTTTCAGACTTGTATTTCTAATTTAATTGCTTAAAAATTATAATTAAAAGCAAATACAATGAAAATAACTATATTTTTCATGTTTTCAGTTGCATGTTAAAACAGGTTGAATTTTAAACTATATTTCAACGTACATTTAATTTCAACGATACAGTAAAAGAGTAGTGGCCTCTCCAGGTGGAATCTTGGATAAGTGATCAACGCGTTGAGCTACCAACGAGAGGAGCAGAACGTTCCTGTGTTCGAACCCCACAGCAGCCGCTCGGATTATTTACTGTTAGAAAATCAACACCGTATGTCGTAATAAAATCAACGGATAAAATGAAACTAAATGTATGTATGTATACCAATAGACAGCATTCTTGATCTGTTTTGGTCAACTAAACCCGTTTCTTCATCGTTTCTTCTCAACCATTATTCAACGTCGAATAAACTGTTGAACAGATGGACATTTCGGTACATTTACAACGTTAACATAACGTTTCGGTACGAACGTTTAATCCACGTATCTTCAACGTTTGTGTGCTACTGGGGCAATGCTGAAAGAATCCATTTTCCGATCTAATGATCCGCCTAGAAGTGTTCCCGAATTACAGGATAAGATTTCCTTTTGTTGCAGCAACCTGTGTTCAAAAATCTGCAGGATGGTTCTGAACTCTTGAGTGAGACGTTAGGGTTGCCACTTTAAGCACTTGCTGTATCGATGCACTTAGATATGTGTTACCGTAGTCACCTCCAGCATATATCGCCTTCTGCCCAGTATCCATTAATAGCCATTTGCTTTCAACGTATTTAACAGTTTCTAAAAGAAAAGGCATTTTTCTTTCTCTGGTGTCGATTTACTTGCTCCCTACGTTCCATCTTCCTCGGATCCCCCTGTCGTTATTTGTTGCTCGTAGCAGCTATAATTTTGTCTGTGATGGTTGACCTAGGCACTGTTCCTACATACGAATTTTAATCAAAATCGGGCTCTGTAACTTGCTGAGTGTCACACGTAAACACGCTCCCATTGACTTCACATATAAATCGAAAGAGGCGTATCTTTGCCCCGGGTGCCAATTCTCGGCCCAAATTTTGCACTATCTCTGATATTGGGCTACACATCTGCCAAGTTTGGTCAAAATCAGCGTCTGGTCAGCCATCAATTGTGTCTTCTTCAATGCGAACAGTTGCTCTTAGCCGTCCAGTTCTGTGCATCTCCAAAGCTCCCGCTTCTTCCGATTTTCCTGTTGGTCTTTTACAAATGTTGCTTTGTTGGCAACAGTACATCACGAATCTCATACTTAGACCTCTCTACCCTTCGTTTATATCCTCTTTATACTTCCACCATAACAACACGTAATACCACCAGCACAATACACTACATAGCAGCGTAGCACAAAGGATTGTGGTGCGTTTCTCTAACCTTGGTTCGACTTTAACGACTTGATAGCTAACTTTAAGGGCTTTAAAATACATTACATTCGTTAGCTGATGATACGTTACATTCTTAACTAAGGTTGGTGAAACCCGTCAGTATGCTTGCTGGAACAAAGCTCACAGACTCACCTACAAACAAAAGAAACTCGTGCAGTGTTGCAGTGCCCAATAAGGAATGTATTGTAATGCGACCAGCCCCAACCTCAAACTTATCCATGAGCATGAAATATGAATAAATGAAAACAATGAATGCCGAAATAATGTTTTATAACTTATGCATACGTTATATATATTTCTTTTTATACAACCCACAGGATATTTAGGTTTATATGAGGAAGAATGTAACATGAAATTGGTCGCCATATAACCAATTAATTCAACATCAATGTGCTTGTTCTGCTCCCAGCGCTATACCAATGGGCGGGGCATGATCGATTTTGATACAAACACAAACTATTTCTTTTCTGTTTGCAAACGAAACAAATTAGACAGCTCAAAGCACTGAAATGGTTGGAATATTGGGAAATTTTGAGCAAGGAAGACAGACTGCTTGTGCTCTTTCACGTAACCTCGAGTGATCAACTGAGTAACATTATTTCAATGCCAATAACTTCCGATCCACCTAAGACAGTACTTGCTCCTCTTTGAATGTCAGATTTTTATGATAGGTAATTGAATCCTTCGATGTTAACAGGAACTAAGTCAGAAAAAAAGTACTTTTCAGAAGAACGAGAAAACGTTGTCACTTAAATATTATTGCATTCTTTAAAATGAAGTTTCACTTTTTTGGTTCTGAGTCAATAGACACATTTTGTCACAGTCCCAAACATTCAAACAGTAAACGTCTTAAAATGTGACTACAGTATGCGGTAAAACAAGCAGTACTGAAATGTGCGCATGTTTGACGCGCATGCGCATTGTGTGAAGAGTTCGTCACGCCTTATGTGTTCCTCAGTTGTGTTGAGATTAGCGCAGAGTGCAGTTGACTTGGCGATAATGGTCCTCACAACAGAGGAAAAGGTGTTTATCGTGGAAGCACTATTTGCAGCGATACAAAGTGGAGCCTCAGAAGTGCCATTCCCGTGCCCTTCCCACTCTCCGGATCTCACGGCTCCCAATGCCTGTATAAGAGACATGCTGAGAGAATCCGTTTCACGGTCTGTTGACCCGCCTAGAACTGTTCCCAAATTATGGGAGAAGATACACGCCTATTCCCCTCTCGCCAGCAACCTGTGTTCATCAACGCGTTCTGCAGGATCGTTATGAACACTGCGTGAGACGTGAAGGCGACATTTGGAACCCTTGCTGTACAGATGCAGTTAGATATGTGATATGTATTAGCGTAGTCACCTCGCATGTTCTATTGGACTATCTTAATTTCGAAACATGGTTGTGGTATCAGTACTGTCTGTTTTATCACATACTGTAGGTTCCTTTCAACGTAGTGTTCCAATAATAAAGAAAGGACTGTTAATGTTAAAGTGGAATTTATTGAAAAAATAAACATTTCAAATCACATTATGAATGTCTATGCTGATATTTTTATAATTATAACAAAAATAGTGTTACTTGTGCTTTAAAACGAAATAGCTTTGTGTTTGATATCTTCACACCCTGTTGAACTTGTTTTACTCTTTCAACGAAGTCAGTATTTCATCGTAAAGGTGTTTTAAATCAGATATGACACACATATTGATAGACGTTTGTAAATCTTGTATCTACTCAGTGCTTATAGACACTCTACGAGAATATGTTTATACAAGTACAAAAATAATGAATTTAGCGCAACAGTTCGGGAATACGAACATCAAAAGGACTATGAGAATATCGGAATAAAGTCTGAACCCAGAGAACAACAGTTAACACACTTGAAAATTTTCTGGACATACTTACTTAATTAACTTCCTAGAGACCTAGATTATTTTCCAATCGAAAGAAAACATATACTTCACACCCTAGTACAACATAAGTCAACTTCAGAATCAACTCAACATTGACATAATTACTAGGCACGTATACAGATGGTATCTATCGAGATCATCTCGGCTTAATTCAGACATTGCATTCATCAATGAATTAAAACATTACACAAAGTACTTTGTTAAAAGGAATCAAATTAATAACTTGGTGCGTTTTAACATACACTGTAAATCGAAATGTATTGAACTACTTTTATCGAAAGGTTATTTGTAGTTCCTTTTAATATAGTTTGATGAAGAATGCTCTTTTGCATAGCCTCAAGGAGAAAAAGGAAAAAAATGGGTTATTTTGCTTTAATTCTTTTTAACATTGGAGAATTCAATTAAATGACAAAATGAATCAACTCCTTACCTTTGTTAGCTCCGGTGACAATCACCGTTTTGCCATCAAGTCTCCTGTTACTTCTGCAGATACCAGTAGTCATTTTGATGTAAATCTTAAACGCCAAAAGTAATGCAATCACAACCAACACAATGGAGGAAATCATGTCGTGGTTTTAACTTCAGGAAATCTAAGAAGAGATGATACATAAAGTCATTCAAGTAAAGGAAGCTTTCCTCCCAATTCAATTTTAGAACAAAGTATCGTGCTCTGCGTATTGACACATCACGAGATGGAGGCCTAGGAATTATAGTGGTGTAAGTGAGAATTTAAAAAAAAATTAATGTACTTGTGATTAAATGTACATCCAGATCCATTAACATTTGCTTACGGGAGCATTTACTAAGCCCGATAAGCTGCAGAGTAGATCTCTGCATTCGGACCCCATCTAAGCTCGGTCCGATTTTACATCCTGACTATGTGGGCCCAACTGCAGAGTTCTGTGGGGAAGTATGGTAATATGGAGCCGTATTTGACATACACTAGAGTATCATTTAACCAAATTTGATATGATTAAGGGTGATTCGGTTAAACCGGAAATATAGTGGTGTGCATATTGTAGTTAAGTTGTACATGTTAAAAGAAAATTTTATTTTAAAGTTAACAAAGTAATTTTTAAACATAGATCTACTACTATAATGGGATACTGTAATACCGTATTATAAGTACCATGTTATACGCCACGATAGCAGAGTAAGCTTATTTCAAATTTATTTCAAGCTTGCTATTGTAAGTGTACAAGCTTACTAGTTGCCACTTATAAAGCTTGCCATATCAAATTATCACAACAAGCGTAAAACAAAGAAACATAGCAAGCAGCTTTCTTAATCACTCATCCACCGAGCCAAATTTTACTCATACAGCACGCTTACATCACAGATTCTCGCCGGCAAAACACATTCTGGAAGTTACGTAAGTTCAATCAGGTTCTAACACATGCGTGTGCAATAAATACATAGAAAAAGACCGAATCTGGCTTACCTAACGTAACCAATCAATGGTCATTAATTTCCAAATGCGTATAAAAAGAAAAAAAATACTTTTTTAAAAATATATGTAAATATAACGACGCGAGGATTCGATCCCGGGACCTCCAGATCATCTTTCCAATACGTTAACCATTATACCAGGCTCGCAACTTTCAAATAGTGGCTTGTCAGCATTTATAGTTAAAGCAGTAAGCCTGCACCTGAGGTGGGCAGAACTACTGACGTCACTTACGAAATGTGATTTGTAGGCGAGACTTGATACTATGATCCCGTCGTCTGTACAGTGGCGACACATCAACACAACTGTCGACGTCCAGCTTGATTGAAACGCAAGTGAACTTATTACAGTTAATTTCAAAGTTGAATCAAACTTGTTTCATCACACTTAACTACACAAGCGAAAATCAACTGCAAATCAAGGTTGTCATAAGCTTACATGCTATGTGGAACTGTACTTTTACTGAACATTGCAAACATCTTTTCAAATAATTCGTTCATAATTGAAGAGTTGGTTGCAAGAAGGGCACTTCTCCGAAGTTCCAATTCCAACTTGTGGAAAATCGATATTGAAAATATTGGAAGCTTAACAATTTTATTAATTCACCTTGAATGAAACAACACTTATTCCATAATTAATATGGTTATTTTAGTAACAATTTTAATTACATTTTGCAACTCAAATGAAAAAGAAAGATTTAGAAAGTAGTAAAACAAAATGGCATGGAATTGCCTTTCTTGTAGAGAACACCAGTAAACTTAAGCAATGTAATAAAAACAGAGAAATCATGATTTTTGTTCTTACAGTTAGATGATAAAATGAAGTATAAATTTCTATAACTGTATTTGAACTCATGGTAAATACTAAGCCAACGCACTACAAAAATAGATCATGTCAGAAGTAGTGATACAAAGCATTGTAGATATACATCTTGATAACCATTATATAAATAACATGTATGAAAGAATGGATTTTTATTAACTTCTTGAACGAGCTGGTAAGCTTGTAAGAACGGGACCTACAGCTTTTGAGAAAGAGACTCTGGACAACTCCATTCCATGGACCCGGCGGGAATTGAGCCCGTAATTACGCGCACAGAAAGCGAGTGGGCAACACTGACGTAACACCTTGCAATGTCACAATTTTCACCATAAAGCGTTCGTTTTATATACTTGGGAGTTCCTGGGTTCGTAACCAGTATCCGATCACCTTGACTGAGGTTTTCCAGAGTTTCTTCTTAGTCACACAAGGCAAATGCCTGGATGGTACCTTCGACTTAGGACCTAGCCGACTCTTTCCAACATCCTTTCCCTTAATCTGGTCTTAGCCATAGATGCCTAAAGCCAATAAATAAATTCAAATTCAAATCATCACCATTTTCATGGTCATTATATCGACCCAACATGAAATGAAAATACTCTTTTTTTTGTAACAACAGTTCTTTACTGAGTTGAACTGCTTCCTTCGAACGACCCTAACATCTCTTGAAACGTATTGTTTACCAGATTCTCCGCTGACTTTGGCTACAATTCTTTCCCGCACACCTTTATTCACATGCTTCGCTCTTTCTTCAACAACACCCTCAATATCTTTACAAAAACAACTCACAGATCTTCAAAATTACTGTCACAACAAACAACGACCGGGTGAAAAGAACAGCTGTACAGTAACCTCAAACATCAGTAACTGAAGTAAGTGCTTATGATACCAGATCTTACAACAGGAAGAAAGAAACAGTCACAGATGTGTTCTGTGAAAATAAAGGTACTTCGGCTTCTCCTGAGTTGAATTTTCAAAATATTGAGATAAAAGCTGGTGCTTATGTGGATAAAGGATGGGCAAACTAAATAAAGTACTTTACTCAAAAATTGACTTCCTCGAAAATGCCCTTTTAGCGCCCAGTACCTCAATTAAGAGTATAAATCAATGAATCTCCAAACCGTTAAAATCATGCATTTACTTTCACTGCGTCGTGATTGGGTTAATTCTGTGAAACAGTCTTACTCGTACTAACTAAAAACAAGTTCTTAAAACTAGACTCAATGTAATGTAATTACGTAAAGGAAAGGACTATCCCCCCAGAAAAACTCGCTGTCAGCCATGTTGTTTTTCTACTTCATCCCATGTTACGTTGTATCCCAAATTCAAATGCAAAGAAAAGCCCTCTTAAAAGAATTCATTTCAATACCAATAGGAAAAGGGTAATAAATAATGGGGGAGAAGAAGATAACTCGATTCCAAGAACAACAAAGCTGCCCGCATGCACTAGAAGAAGCATACCACCAATACACACACACAAATCAGTCCTATATCATGCGCATGCTCACACACAAACGATGCACACAGAACATACACAAAAGTAGCATGTGGTGATTAGTCTGAAAGGATGTCACCGATACCGATGGCGTTGCATAAATATTAAAGTTAAAAAGAAAACAGTCCGAAAAGACAGCCTTTTATAAAGTAACCGGCGTAAATCGATGAAATCGGAAATATACGATATTTGAAATCTCTTCAACTACAGGTATGTGAGTGCAGATTAAAGTTTTGTGTGCAGTGCTCAAATTCAACGGATGTCTGACCTTATCTACAGATGTTTGAATTTGCGATTTGAATAGTGACAGTGAGGTCAATAATTATTTATTGATCAAATTATCCAAGTTTTCAATGCGATTCTTTTAATGAATTTTAAATTTTCGATTCTTAAATCATTGAATTTTGATTTCTTTCTGCAAACGTGATTAGCTTCATACGCAGGTTCTAAATTAGTTGTAATTTTCCATTTTAAAAAATTATACGTTGAACATAGTTAATTCTTTCAGAAATATGATTTATGTTGTAATATCAACTTAAGGTGGCAGATGGGCACTGATCTTTCCTCTGTAAGTCATCTTGTAAGGGAACAAATTTTCTGGAAATTTCTATCTTCACGTTATGCCATGTTCGTTTTTCTCATGTTGGATTTTCTTAGTTTGATTTGACACAAATTCAGGTGATGAAAATTTTTGTACGATGATGCTTTTGATACTTTTAACCTTGTACTTGACACTTTCTGCAGCTTGCTGCAAGCTAAATTTTTTAGAAATTTTAGCTGTGTCGAGTTCGCAACCTAATTGAACCAAATCTTATTAGTATTAAAATTTTTATGTCACATTAACCAGATAAATGTTTAAGTAGTGCCTACTGTGTGGGTGTATAATGAATGAAAATACTAAATGTGCAAATGTAGGTAATCGCAGTAGTGCAAGAAAAATTTGGGCTGAAGTTTGTTCATGCAGTTTTATATATGTAAAATGTAATTTAAATTTTGATTTGATGCCTTTAAGCACATGAATGAAGTTTCGGTCTTTTGTAACGAGAAATTTATTTACTCGTTCAGACATAATTGATTTAACTGAGAACGTTTAATCTTGTGGAAAATCTACATAGTTCATACAACGAATTTAGACCTTTGTAATTCAAGAAAACAGTATGTTATTAATATGGTTTTCCCTTTAAGCTCGATGATGTTTCCCGAGCAGGGAAATAGTAATTATTCATTTTTGAAACAAATCAATGCATAACGAAATTTAACGTAACCAAACCTAACTGACAAATGCGATGAGAAATAGATTGCGTTATGTTGTATAATCCGATTTAAAAGATTTGAAATTTTATTTATTGATTTTCTATTTTACGAGTTGAATGACATATTAAAGCTGTTCTTTGGGAACTAAAAAACAGTCGATTCCGTATAGAGGCCTTTGATAATTTATCCCATATGCTTTTTATAGACTAGATGTATACACTAGAGTATTTTGATTGAAATTCGCTGTGACCTGTCGTCGGTCTATATTAAGGTGTACTCATATTGATCAATCTAAAGTTAGTTTCGAGATAACTTTCGACGCGTTCGCTACCAATGGGTGTAAAAAATTTCTACATTAGTTTTATTCGAATTTTAGATTATTTTCTTTCCTTAAGATTTCGTGCGTTAGGTGTTTGGTCACTTCTAAAATATCAGCGACAGTCGTGCGTAGGTACCTTTACAGCTTCGGTTCAGTGGATTGAGAATACTAGGATTATTGTTGTAGGATGTACGATGTTTAGTTTCAGGTTTCCGAAGTAGTATTGCGGTTATGGTTTTGGGAGGTGTAGAAAGCACCTTAGAATGGAACTTCAATATGTAGTGTCGATGATAGAATTCCGATCTGAGTTACCGACCTGGTCATAGAGTTACGGTACCGTTTTATTAAGCATCCGAGTGATGAGAGGAAAGTGAGTTCACATAAGGCGAAGAGAGTAGGTAAGAATGAGGTAAAATTGAGCTTTTGTTGGCCACTGAAACTGAAGAAGCCCTGAATTGTACTTGATCACTGAGATTCCGGTCTTTTGTTTTTCGCTTTTCTGTGCTGCGATGTTTTCTGTGCAGCTTTTAGTTCTCTTTCTGCATCGCCTATGAGTATTGTGCTTGGCCTCGGATAATGCAGAATGTAATGTAAGCTTACATTTGTGGAGTTACTTTTCCTTCTTTGAGACAAGCTTATATTGGAATTTACATGCTTTTCCATCGTGTTACGTCTGTGTGCCTTATGTATCGTGGTATCTCCTCATGTTCTTTTCGCATGTGCTCATGTGTGTGACTATTCCGCTATCTCCGCGCACTCCATTTTTCATCGTTTTCTTTGCTGACACTGCCAAATTTATTAGACCTTTGATGCCTCTCCCCAGTCCTGAGTACCTTTTCGTCGAGGCGATGTGACTTTCGCGGATGTAAGCCCGAGGCGAGGCTGTTTCTGGTTCAACCTGCCTTCGCTCTCTCATCGCTTTCTCGTTTTGCTGAGTGGATCTATATCTTATATCTTATTTACTGAAATGCGTTCATTTTATATTTCGTACAGCCATCTTTTGGGACAAAAATTGTAACTTAGGTAAATGCTTGGTCGGAGAATATTCGGGTGAAGTCATTTAGCCGGAGTGGTGACCAGGTTAGGGCCACGTCTTGGTTGACGTTTCCAAGTGCACGGTCTGACTTCCGTCAGTGGCCTGGGGCGTTACACCTGAAATTCGGTTAATCGTGATTCGGTTAATGGAGACTCTTTTGTATTTAAAATACACTTTCCATATAGTATTATGGCCACGTGTATTAGCTCAAAGTTGCCAATTTAAGACACTTTTAGATATTTAAAAATTTTGCATCAGCCACTTTCAATGTATGCTAGTGTACATATTATTACATATTAAATATTTTTATTTTGAATCCAATAAAGGAAGTAGGTGCATACATCATTGTTTTTTTTTAACTTAGACGACTTCTTGTAATTTTTAAATCTACTCGCTATATTTGTCTAATCAGTTCATTTGGAATTCGAATATGATTCTATACTCTTGCCCTAATTTAACCTATCCAAGTAATCACACGTATATTAACACGCGTTAAATTTGCTTACTAGAAAAACTTAATTCTAAATTTCAGTGGAGTACAACGAATCGAATTAACAAACACGTGAACTTGAATTTAATTTTAAAGGCCTTTAAGCAACTTTGGCTCAGACAGCATAGACTATGATTGGTGAAAAAAGTGGGAGGAAATGGAAGAACCCCGAGAAAACCCACTCACACAGTTTTTGTCCACCACAAACCACACATGACACAATCAGAGTTTGAACCGACGAACCCAACCGTAAGAGGTGAACACTGTTGATCCACAGCAACTCCCAAAACAAATATGTATATCTGTAATAGAATTTTCGGATTAACTTTGCTTTATGAATGCCAAACAAAAAAGGTAACTATTACAGGAGAAATGCGATGTTTCAAACGCTTTTAGAAGTGTGAAATAAGAGTGTAAGAGCTAAAGAAATATGTGGGACTATTTTCTGATTTCGCATTGAGAAGGAGCACATGCAGTGAGTGTTAAATGTCATAAACATTGCGTATAATGAAAAAGCAATGATCTAATCTCACTTTAACTGATCCGTCTTCGCTGACTATCGCCAGCTCGAAATTCTATCCTTGATTTCTGAAGCTGGTTTGTGTCATTTATTACAGTGAAACCATTAACATTCGCCTCATGCAGCCATGTTTGTATCTGTTGATCATCTCGAGTGCGTATTTAACTAGTTAATAATACTTAACTCTTTTGTACTATTGACTGTCGCTAGGTTTATAGAAGTATCTGTGATAATTATTTGGCAAGGTAATGAATGGTATAGAGCGTCTATATGGCTCGATATCTGGCGGTTATAAAGTAAAGTTTATCCGAATTGACTTAGTAATACCCATTCGTAAACTCCCTTACCAGGAGAATGTAGGGAACTGGCCCACCCTATGTATTACAGATTTGTCGGAATTACATAAGGAATGCTATTTATTCCCATCGGCGCCCTTATTCACATTAAAATACGTTCTTAATCCAATAGTATAGGATGTACCAGTTATATACGCCCGTGCCATATAATCCTTCCATAATTGTTCGAATCAACAATACGGCAACTATATGCTTCATTCAAAATACGTTATTACCTTGTCGTACACAGCACAGCTTAATATAATCAATTATTCGTTTTCTTCTTCTTAATTCTATTGAGCTAGTTAATGAAAATCATTTTCTTAAGGCGCGCTTGACACTGAAAAGTTTCTTCACCTGCTTGCTACTCTCTGTCCAAAATATAAAAAAAGGCCGTGGCTACGTGCACGGTATATAGCACTTATGTACACGTCAAGAGGAATTAACGTCACAATTTTCGTTAACAACACTTTTGCGTATGCCCACCACTAACCGAGCGATGTATCCCCCGCGGCTAACGCCGCCAATCTCTCTTCGGACTCACCGTGCCCCCTTGCACACCGAGCGCACACTGGTGGGTTTATATGTACACCCTAGCTTTTAGTGGGCTCTATTTGGTATATTAAATCACTACTTTTATTAAATTTCCTAATGCGTATATACGTAAAAAACAAAAAAAGTTAATTTTCTTTTAAAGAAAATTAAAAGTAACCACACCAGAGTTCGATCCCGGGACCTTGGAATCAGCTTCCCGATGCATTAAACACTGGACTAAGCTGGTAGCTGGCCGAACCGAAGAAGAACAGAACAGAACAGAAAAGGGGTGGATAAGCAGGGCCCCCGAAAGACCCGCCCTGCTGAGTGACCTCTCTCCAACTTCTACCGAGGTCTCCGCATGCAATTAGTAAGGATACTAAAAAGCAAGGATCTGAGGTATTCTAGAGGTTTCTATCCATAAGACATTTACCACTAAATCGGGAATAGTGAAAGAAGGTGAAAAAAGACAATAGAAAAGGGGCAAAAGAGCTTTGATAGAGGGAAAAAAACCGGTGATGTCGGGAAAAACCCACTACGACTAAAATTCTACTGGAATGATGTGACCATATTGGTTGGTAGGTATGTAATCTGAGGTTGAGTTTGTTAGTTGGAAAAGAACTAACTACGATCTAGAAGAGTAAGGGAAGAGCAATGGGGAGGGACGAGATACAGAAACAGTGTGAAAATGTTCCACAGCCGCCACAGGCACGGGGTGCGTCGCTTCGCTGTCGCCGGGGCTTCCCACATACAAAATCTGGCAGTATGCATGCCACCCCGTACTGCTGCTACCGCGGTGTCCACTGGCCCCCTTTACTGCTTCACCCAGCCATCTGACGTGGTTGCTTTCGGCATCAGGTACATCGCTGCGCAAGGCTTCCCTTCAACGGCCGCGATCAGCCACTTCGCAGCTTGGTTGAAGTTCCGCAAGCTTCACATCGAGGTCCCATATGGCTGTGCTGCAAGTGCACGGGTACAATCACGAAGCTCCACTCCGCCCACGGTTTCCTCAGCTTCCAGCAACCTGCCCCATTCAACCTGGCATGACTACAACTGGCACTAGGTCCTCGCTTCGCTGTTACCGGGGCTTCCCACATACAAAATCGGGGAGTATGCATGCCACCCCGGCCTACTTCTACCGCGGCTTCCATGGGCCAGCTTCATCCTGCCTCCACTGCTGTCTGCACTCGTCAAAGGTCCCATTCGCTCTCCCCACCGAAGAAGTGCTTGTCTGTGTTACTTATAGTTCACGCTCTGCGCCTGCGCGACAGCGTATGTTGACGTGCACGTAAGCGCTATATACCGTACGCGTCGGACGTGCGCGTAGACACTCCCCCCACAAAAAAGAGAAAAATTAATAAAAACTCTTAACAGGAGCTAATTCATAAAACCAATCGCGTTGGAACAATTAATGGAGAGACCAACCATGCAAATAGCATATATAAACCCATAGGAACAAAAGTTTCAGTTCTAAATCAGATTTTAACAGAAAGATCTATTAAGGTTGAGCCATTCTCGCGCAGGCGCATTACTCCTTAAACAGTAAATATTACTCCTTAACCGTAAATAAGACAGACAAGCGGCTGATTTCCAATTGTCAATTTGGTTTATTGGTAGCATGTCGGAAAGCTAATACACAGAATCTCGGATCCAATTATTATTATGATATTAATATTATTTTTTAAGAATAACTTTTCTCTTAAGCATTAGGAAATGCAATAAAATTAGTGACCAAAGATGCGTGGAGTAGATAAGTCAGGTACAGTGCTTTTTGTTATTGCACACTCAATCAATTTTTTTCAAGCTTTCGAAAAAAGGACTTTCTACGTTGAGACGCTAGTTAGATTTTACGCATGGTATCGCTGTGTATCCCGTTCTTTTAAGGCTGAATCACAGTGGGTTTCACGCCTTTTTCGTCTGTCTGTCCTAGTATCTAGTGCGGAAATGGCATAATTAAGCCCATCCATGGCCCATTTGTTTAAACAATTGCTTTAACAGTCTATCAGTCTTTATAATTGCTGTTTTAATGTCAGTTATTTACCAGTTGCTATGGTTACAGTCCGCCATAGGCGTCAGTTCAACTCTTTATCTCTAGTCACAGTCACTTTATGATGTGTATTTCACTATCAATTTTGAATTTCAGACTTGGAGCACTATTACATGAAACGTTAATTCACTATATGACGTATCTTGTTAAATTTTCTAGGAATGAAGTCCGAAAACACTGTGAAGTAGAGCAAATTAAACACTAAAGGCCGCTTTAGACGACAGCATTTATGCTACGATGAATCTTACGATTAGCAGTAGTGCCAGAGTGTGAAAGCAAGAATGCTACAATAGGGCAAGATGCAACGGTATAAATCGATAACTTTTTTTCTTTTTACCCTGGCAAACTGCTTTAGCTAAGATTTATCGTACGAGAAATTTTATCGTCTAAAGCGGCCTTAAGAATTTCAGCAGCTTCCATCCATTAAGCCGCCATCTTGCCGAGCCTTTTTCGTTTGACATCAGTTATTCAAAATTCATTGCAGGTGAACAAAATTTAACTTTCACAAACCAAGGTTCGTTTCGTCCTTCAATAATGAGTTCAATTAGCTTTAAAGAAATGTTAGTAATAACTTCAGGATTGTGTGCAGACACTTTTGGGACATTATTCTGTTCCAAAAGTGTCTGTACACAATCCTGCAGTTACTACTAGCATTTAATTAAAACAATTTTTTTGAATAATTGACGAAAAACGAAAAAAGCGGGGAAAACCACTGTGATTCAGACCACTGTGATTTTTACAAAAAAAAAATCGTAAATATTATCTACAAGATGTAGGTCTACTATTTTATGCACGTGCACAAATCAACAATTATGACATAGACCAGAAAACGCTTGCAGAGTGATATCAAGCGCAAAAAACTTAGTTAGAACTGAAAAATTATCCATATTGGTTTACACTGGATGTGCATGATTTACGTTAAATATTGCTATCTTTAGTCACTACTCGATCAGTCCACTCCAGTATGATTACGTAGAGCTGCCCTATCAAAACATAGGAATCGGGGCTCAGGAAACTACTTTTCTAGCTTCTTTTGTTTCCGAGAGATGGTAAATGTACTTGTTATCGACACTTTTACACCACTATCGTTTTGAAACTTCAAGTATGCATCTACTACTGCGTTATTTTCTTGTTCATGGTTAACAATAAACCATAAAGCTCTACGTAACGATACTGGAGTGACTGTGTAGTGTAGAAAGATAGACGCCAGAGCAAGTATTTAAACTCGTTTGTCCACTTCCAGTTTAATCCAATGAGGACTAAATTTTTAGTTCTAACTCAGTTCTATATGCTTCTTATCGCTTTACGGCCATTTTTTTTTAAATTTAAGTGTTAATTGAAGCGGATGCGCGAACAAACATCTAAAGGCCGCTTTAGACGACAGTATTTATGCTACGATGAATCTTACGATTAGCAGTAGTGCCAGAGTGTGAAAGCAAGAATGCTACAATAGGGCAAGATGCTATGGTATAAATCCATAACTTTTTTCTTTTTACCCTGGCAAACTGCTTTCGCTAAGATTTATCGTACGAGAAATGTTATCGTCTAAAGCGGCCTTAAGTGACATTTTCAAATAAAAAAATACGAGTATATTTTTATATATAATAAGGAAAATATGAGGCATAAAATATTAATACTTTGCACAAAAGCGGACTTTAGTCTAACATCTCCTCGTGTGAAGTATGAATATTTTATGCCTCATATCTTTTCTGTTATATATTAAAATGTACTCGTGATATTTTTTATTTGAAAATGTCACTTA
>JAGDQP010030916.1:8399-22263 GCA_022664845.1 Lepisma saccharinum | reverse complement strand
AAAAAAAAAGATTTTAACGGTATTCTCAAGTATGTCACCACAATTATTTTAGAAGTAAAGACGTACAACTTGAGAAAATGTACAACGGAATCTCGGTAATTCAGTAACAAACGGACTGCATTATGTTTAACGAGATGCATCTCTCATGGCTATTGCATTTTGTGAACATTAATATAACGTCTTATCACACATATTTAATACAAGCACTTTTTTTTTTTTGGTACAGCTAGGATATTGTTCTAATCTCTTAGCAAAATTCTTATCAAATATATAGCATCCACAGTATCTGATTAGAAAAGGACATTTGCACTCAAAATAACTGTTTTGGAAAAGACATCTTCATTCACAATCCTAAAGAATACACATTAGTTAGATTGTTATTTAGAAGGGGGAAATCTTTGCTAATGAAGTACCGAGATTCCATTATAATGACACAAATAAAACAGTATACAGGGCAAGATTTTTAAAAATAAATTAGCATAAATAAATAACTATAAAATATGATCATCTACACACACACAAAACATGTAGAAACACACACAAAAAAAAATCATCTTTCTTGTTGCCATGTTCCTCTACGAAAAAAAAATATATATATAGTTTTGTCGTCTTTATTTTTGTGAAAATAAAACAACAATAACAACACACACTGTTGTAGTCTATTAAGGCACACTTTTAGAAAGAGTAAACAAATTGTTCTTCTTCATGATTCCATTGTTATTTCCTTCTTGTAAAATTCGTTTACAAAAGAAAACTTTATCTCGTTGCATTTTTGTAGAAATATAAAAGTTTTTCTTTACTGATAAAACAGTAAGAATATAAAGTTTAGTACTAAAAAATATATTTAAAAAAAAGTAGCAACACTGGGCGTAGGAACTTCATGATCCTCTTCATCACAATTAAAATTATATTCTTCTGTTATTCGTTTTGAGTGTGTTCAAGAATTTGTTACATTCCTTTTACGCGTCATTGACAGTGATAACAATAGCTTGTACTTACAATGTGATCATCTGAGAACACTTTGATGGATATACATTTGTCAAAAAAACGCTAAATAAAATAGGGTGCAATAGAAATTAAAAGTGCATTATTTTCTATTGTTCTGCCTATCGTGGTTCTATTTTGAACCACTTGCCATGTTTAATGCTATAAACATCAATTGGAATACACAATTATAAAATTTTACACATATTCCAAAGCAGCCTTTTAGCAAAATATGATCAATTTATATTCAGATTCTGATAGCGTAATATATCCAGTGGAAAAAGACCCTAGAATATTTGTCATACAGTTCCTTAATATAAAAACAATAAGAGATTCTGATTTTAAGACAATCAGATAATTCTTCAAAATCAAAATGATATGAATTCAAATTTGCAATGAATATGTATAAAAATTTTAGTACAGATTTGAGCATACAGTGTGTTAAAAACAAAAAAATAATGATACCAGGTAAGTGTATATTGGTTAACCAATCAAGTGCTAATCATTGACACTAACATCTGAATTATTTCATGATTATTGATTTGTTTTATATATATGTGTGTGATCATTTACATGCTCTGCTTTCTAATTTGAGTTTACCACACGTTCTACACAAACTTAAATTCATACTAATTTTTCTTATCATTTGATTGAATTTTTATCAAAACCACAATAGCATCAAATTATTGTAAATCTCACGAAGATGATTAAAATCATTTTCAACTGGATAGAAAGTTAAATTAAGTTTCGTATATTGTTATACAACTTCAGTTTCTTTGGGATGTACTTTAGATACTTTCCGAGGTTGCTCAGAATAGTGAAGATCAGGTTAGATTCGGTTAGGTTATAGCAAAGTAAATCAATTCTTTGAAGTTGTTTTTACTTTGGCTTAATTCAGTTCGTTCTCAAATTGATCCAAAATCAATGTTCCGAAGATAATGATTCGTAATCTGTCAGGAATATCTACAATCCATCCGTTTATGTTTATCTCTTATTCGTATCGTGATTCAATGAGTTTTTTTTTTTCTAATAAAAGAAGTATACTATTAGGTTCTTTCTATCGTTTTAAGTTAAATGGTCAACACATGTTAGTCAGATTTGTTCTATTTTCAAAACTTAATTTCATTACAATAAAGTAAGAGCATTCAGTTAAGTTACTATACAAATAATCTTTTTGAAATTATGAAAATATTTTAAATAGTATATTTTCAAAGTTTGCTTTTACGAGAGGATAATATGATTTTAAATTCAATAAGCAGGATTGGAAGCAATGCAAAATAAAATCATCTTGTCAGGACGAGATTCAGGGCCCTTTATTTTCAATTTTGTCCTTCCGATTACGTTTTGTTAGCAGCTAGTTTTCTTGGTTGCCAAAGCAAAGAGATGACGACTTGATAATTTCTCTCGCTTATTTTTGAATTTGATTTTGATTTATAAGACCATTAGGCAACCTTGGCTGAGACTCTCTCTCTCTCTCTCTCGTATGAAAATCTTATGAACGTTCTTCAAGAGAGTTATATGGCTATTTTACAGAAAAGTATACAACAATTATTTTAAGAGATTACTTTATAAGATTGTAAAACTAAATTGACCGTGCGATAATTCAACCAGCAGCTTCAAAAGCAATCGTGGATAACTTTTAGTTAAACCTGTTAACAAATTCAATGACCAATTTTATGATATCACCAACATTTGATGCTATTTTGATTAGTTGAATCATTTATTTTGGTTACAAAATGAAGGTTTATACGTTGGAGCGAAATGTCATCACGGTTTGCAATGTTTTAATTGCTTCATTTCTTTTTTCTTGTATATGACTATATTTCCTTCCATATAATTTTAAATAGATTTACATATGTAATTACAAATTACACTAAGTTTCTGCTTTATTCCGCTGCTGTTCATAAACATAACATATGCCCATAAAAATTATGCTTGAATTATAATGGTTACAAGAGACATGTTTTGTTAATCATATCTATACTATTTCCAAAAGAAGTTTTTCATGATATATTTATTGCACGTGTTCCTACAAAAGGTAAGGAACAAAATACTGACTCATTTCTTTTTTCATCCTTCATTCTACAGAGAAGGTTGTATTCACTCACAAATAATACTTTCACTACATTTAAGGCATAGAAACAGAATGTACCTATATATCTGAATAATTCGCGACTACACCTTTTTCACATATGGAGTGTGTACATCGTCAAGTTTTGATAGTACATCCTCGGATCACATATAGGGAGCTGTCAAATTCTTTAGACACGGGGCAAAATTAAAAGGCTTCACCATACATAGCTGCGAAGAGAACGTTCCTGGGGAATAACACCTCTTGAAAATGCTTAAGGAACCAATTGCGTTCCCAGCTACCCCTAGTTTTACGCCCCTAATCATATCATTTTGATTGTATCTCTATATGTACAAAATGAGAGACACAATCGATATTATTGGATAGTAGTATGGCCACAAATCTTTGATTTTAATTATTTAAGGCCATTCGTCTTGTCTTGGCAATGTGTCGTTTGAACCAAATAGAACAAATTTAATTTGTACACCTCCTCTGTAGGCTGAAAAGGTCTTTAAATAAATAAAAAACGGCACGTTTACATTCATTGGACGTATTTTTTTTTGTCAAAATATTTTCGAAACTTCTTTCTTGCACAAAATTGAAGGCAAGAAAGAAATTCGATCACGTTCTTGATTCGTATAAAATTATAAAATTCTAGAAAAAAAGTCAATAAATTACTAATCTGTACACGTTTTCAAAATTGTAATATTTGATTTATCCAGTCTCTGAACTCTGAAATACGTGTATAAACTCCCGGTTGATTCGGTTCTGCACATCCGATTCCCCACGAAATAATACCAGCTAGCAGCCATCGTCTGTCTTCTCTCTGAATAACTAGTGGACCTCCGGAGTCACCCTGAAAAACAAAACGTACAAAATAAGATTACTTATATATGACTATGATGACCAAGAAGATTGTATAATTCAAGTGAGTACTTGCATATGTTTTACCCCCAGTGCTTTTGTTATAAGAACAATAGCACAACAAAAATGTTTGAATTTGAATTGAATTTTATTAAAACTACAAACGTTTCAAATTCTTCAGGACTCTTCGTCAGGAACAATACGTCAAATGATTAGAAAGAAAGAACTAAACAATATGTACAGAAGGAAACATGTATGCACGTGTAACAAGTATGAATAGGTGTTTTTAATTCATGTATTGAAGACAAAGATGAATAAACGTTTGTAGGTCATACCTGTTTGTAATTCATGTATAGAAGAGAAAGACGAATAAATGTTTGTAATTCATTCTTTACAAATACACGTTTATACTTGTTTCCTTCTGTACATATTGCTTTATCTATTTACATGTGGTTCCTGACGAAGAATCCTGCAGAACTTGAAAAGTTGAACCAGTTGTGGCTTTTCGTATCACACACACACACACACAAAAAAAGTAAGCGCACACAATTTTTGTTCCCAAATTTTGCTTGTAGACTTAGCTAAGAGCAAGATCTGAGTTTACAAACCAACTCAAACGACCACTTTTGAGTTGGAAAAATGTAACACTTTCTGATTACCTACTCAAGTAATTCTTTGAGCTATTTAGACTCAACTTGTATCTGCTACTAGGTACCTATAGTTGCACACATACATACAGTAGAATATGTGATTAAGCAGTGTAATAAAGCTCACTAAAATCTTGGTTAATGGTTAAATATGACGCACATCAGGCTGACAGGAAATTTTGAATATCATAAATCTATTTCTCTCCTCAGCAGGACCTTGAACTCTAATTCTGAGGAGCTGTTGTTATTGACATACAAAATAAAAACAAAAGTGATGCAAAAGAAGTATCGAAAAAAGCCGATGGTAGCTCTTAATTTCGGAAGTGCTGGTGTTCATATAGTATGTCTATACGGTTAACCTAAAATCATTGTCAGTCCTCACCGAGAACTGTTCTGAATTAGCAAAGTTACTCAACGTGAGACGTTTCATCTGATAGACCATCATAGTTAATGTTTATTTGCAAATTTTTAGCCTTGAGGGAAAGAATGGCAGATATAAGAACCGGAAGAAATTTGAGGCTACGAGTGTACAGACAATGGAAGCATTAACCCACAGACCCAGACATTTTCAAATTCATTAAAAAAAATTATCAAGAAACTGTCCAGGTATAAAATAGCCTGCCACTGCACTGGAGTGTCAGAAATCATACAATGATGCCAACTCAACATAAATTTTAAATACTTTGCCTTCACTTGTATCTTACCAAGCTTGCAGCACTGCTTGACGTAAGGGATAGAGTATGTTTGACTCTTTAATATCATCAGGAATATCCAACGATGTGTACTTAAACTGGACTGCTCGATGCCATTACGTTCTTGGTGTATGCGTGGCGTGTTATGAAATTTAGTTTGAAATGTGTAAAATGTTGAAAATTATAAAAGGGTGCAAACAATAAGTACAATTGAAACGAATCAAAATTATTTGAAAGAAAGAAGACAAAAAAACTTTTACCTAGCACGGAATCTAATTTCATGAGGGTCTTATGTCTGCCCTCCTTGCCCTCAACCATTTAAATAAGATGAAATTTGACTTATCGGACAATTCGATTGTCTATTTCAGCCAGCTCAAGGCAAGATGTAGTGAGCAATAAGCTCTAGTCTCGAAACTTATTCAAATATACTACTAAACTCAAAAACGTATTTACGACCTGCCTGGCATGTTTATACATATAGGTTGTGCTGTACAATAGTAAATAAAATGTGATCGCTGACAATGATACTTAATTAGGCGACATGAATTCATTTCCTGAATTTTAAACAATACTTTCTCTGGGTTTCATAACAATCATATGAAAGGTTAAAAATGTAGAATCATAACTAACTTAGTCGACATTTCATTTATGTATGTGCTTTGTGGATGTAGCAGTAAATAAAGACTGACTTTCTTGATCACTGTTCAAAAAATATACAAGATCACCGTGTGCGGGACGCCAACACCAGTAGTGACTAGCAGATCCATCTCAAGTTTGAGGAATACTCAAATGTACTTGGCTGTGCCGTTGTAGTGCTGTGGATAAAACACCCAACTTGTAACTGGGAGATTCAGTTTTGTGTTTCGGTAACTATAATGAACTAGTTTCAATAACTACCATAGTGCACAAGGACTTTGTCTAAAGGAAATAAAATCTATTTATTAATCACTGTTTGTAATTACTACCTTGGTTTCTTTTGAACTGAAGTCTTTATTGTCAAATACTTGCAATTCATATTCAGTAATCTGTGTACCCAGTGTAAGTCAAGATGCAATATTCTGTCGTTATTTGTGACTTTTACACAACGTAATTCATGCTTTTACATGTGAAATTCGCATTACTGTATTCGAAATTCCACATAAATAAATCCATGTTGTGAAAATAATTTTCTTCTTTAACCATGCACTAATTCCTGTCTCTGAGGAAGCTCTGATTTTAGAAAGTATCCAGGTATGCTTTTTTTTTTTTTAAGTTTCTTCTAAATTTAGAACAAGTGTTTATTGCAGAAACTATCTAGGAGATACGAAGGTAAATCGAATATAAACCGAACTCAGAAACTATCACGATGAGTGATGTTTTCGGTATATGCCTTGGTCTGCTGCGCATCGCATTATAATCGAGTTTTTAACGAACGAACATAGCGGAAAATAAAGGAAACGCACTGAAGCACTGTAGAACATCCCTCATACAGTCCTGATTTATCTTCATGTAATTACCATCTATTTGGACAACTTAGGGTAACGTTGGGTCGACAACGATCTATAAGCAATGAAGAGGTGGAAAAGCTCGTTTACAACTGACTTCACACACGTCCCGCTAATTTTACGATACAAAAATTAAGAAATTGAAAATCCAGTGGAAAAAGTCTGTAAAATCAATGCCTATACAGAAAAATAACTTCTTTGAATATTTGAAAACTATTAATTCAATAAACAGTATATAAAAAGTTCGGTATATGTTTGATTTCCCTTGTATTAGCGAAAGGTGTCAAAACTTTTCTCTGTTACCTGCTAAGGCTACACATCTGGAATAGTAGACGTTAAACCGGAAATATTTGTTATCAGGGTTCAAGTCCCGCGGGGGTTCATTGGACCAAAGGTTTCAGAACTCTCTTTATTAATTATCTCTAATAAAAATGTACTACTACTTTATCCTATTTCTGATTGTACACTTGCACACAAATGTTTTTAATCACATTTAATACGTCCTACATAAATGTTAACTAAAGATACGGAATGTAATTGTCGTTCAAACAGTGCATATTAGAAAATACTAATAATCTTACCTCACACGAGTCAAATCCTCCTTTCTTCCATCCGGCGCAAATAAAGATTCCTGGTATGTGTTCAATATATCCAGCTTGCCTATACATAGACTCGCACGCTGAATTATTGATTACAGGTACGGATACTTCTTGCAGCACACTTGGTAGAGGACCGTCTGTGGGCACATAAAAGAAATTACATTACTACGTCATGCTACTAATAGAAATACTATTGTTGCTTTTATATATATATACACACAACAGTGGAATTCTAAAAGAATTGATTATTTTTACTCTACGATGGGATGTTTTTGAAGAGTTCACTTCAGGGTACGACGTTCTCATTACAATAAAATTAAAAAAACAAAACATATTTAGCTAAATATTAGTAGAGAAACACTTACTTTCCAGACAAAAATTAAAAAAAAAAAAGGTACAAATTATCTTTT
Source organism: Lepisma saccharinum (assembly GCA_022664845.1). NCBI lineage: Eukaryota > Metazoa > Arthropoda > Insecta > Zygentoma > Lepismatidae > Lepisma > Lepisma saccharinum. Next base: position 14,512 of record JAGDQP010030916.1, on the reverse strand, counting down.
AAAAAATGTCAAAACTCTAGCTACACCGGTATAGCTTTACTGGTACAATTTATTTTATTGTGCTTCATTTAATATATATATATATATTGTTACTTTGTATAATATTTTGTTACGAAAAACTGTTAAAAGACCCCTGAAAAAAGATTCTCATAATTGTTTAGGAAGTTAAATTGGGAAATATAAATTAGATTGATTCTGGACAACAATGGTTAGGATTGTTCGATATATATATATATATATATATAAAAATAATAATGCTTTGAGTTGACATGGCAATTACGCTGACTTTGCATAGGATCTAGGATTGAATACTTACTGGATTTGCTTGGATGACGACTTATAAAGTCTTTGAACTATGACCTTTTGGATTACATACACACATACGAATAATTGTATTAACAATTCTAAGACATTTTTCTTATTAGAATATCGTACAGAAGTGACGAAATATTTAGAGATATGAAAGAAAAATACTTTTACCTGAACTCTACTTTACAAAGAAAATTACATACAACTTTAAAAACTGTGGTGGCTGTTTCCTCTGAGTATTACGCTCACACTTTCTCCAATAATTTTTAGTTTCTTTTTGGGTAGGGGGTTAGGGTATTGCTACTTTTCAGGGGGTGTAGAGAAAAATCGAGAATAGAGATTATATGAGTTGGCAACATGGTTCTCCTTAGTATAACTTTTCTGTTCGTTTCCACTTCTATTATGTAAACACACATTGAACGGAAAATATTGCTACACGTTTTTATGTGTGTGTAAAGTTCCTGTACACCTATCTGTGATTTCAGATATATAAGTAACCTATTTTCTACCATATATTGTCATTATATATGTATGTATAAATGATGAAATCAGAAAGAAGGTAACGTTACTTACAATTGGATCGGTAGTTGGAAGAAGGAAATCAAAGCAAAAAATGGAAAAAGTCCTGTTTTATGTAAAACGTTACTTATTGAATACACACACAACGCTAGTTCGAAGTAAGAAATTGCTTATACAGTACACAATTTCCCTCTTGTCTCTGACACTGTCAATCTATTCATGGAGATACTTTTGGCACTATAAAATTACTTCCACCATTTTGGCGTTTATTTCCTCCTTTCAACTACCGATTCAATTTAGTAGACACAAAAAATACAGTAAAAACATGGCAACCTTTCGCCAAAGGCGTGTTCACAGAATAGAGTAGAGACGGACAGGAAGGTGTGATGATAAGAAGCGATCATGTTGCCAATTGAAAGTAGATAACGCAGTAGTCAGGTCATGTAGAGGGAAAGTTACTAAAGGAGTCGGAAAAAGCACTAAATGACGAGGTAAGTGTGAGTGGAGAGAGGTAACTAGGAATCCGTGAGAAGGAGTCCTAAAGGGGAGAGAAAGAAAGGTGGTTCCAAACTAGGTACACAAAAATTTTTAAAAGATTCTAAAACACTTAGTTTCTGAGTTAGAGGCACAAAAATATGCGCAGCATAGACGCAAATGGTTCTTGTTGTGTGTAAACAACGAGCAATGAGATAAGATGTGTTGATTCAGGCAGCCACAATGAAAATAATACCAGAGAAATCAATTTGAGCAAGTTTATGATTGTAGAAAGCAGAGAACAGCGGATTTCTATCCTTGTCTACGGAACAGTGTCAGTTCCATGACAATAAAATTATTACGTGGGGGAATCCCCTGTGTGTTGCACTTCCTCAATCAAACTTTACTCAAATACAAATTCTGCACACTGAAATATATTTATTTACAAGCTTATATATTTCTCGAAAGGTATTACTTTAATATTCACACTACTTTTTACCACCCCCAAATCTAAAGACCAGTCATATCCAATCAGATTTGTTTTGATCAGGTTCTATCCGCAACGAATATTTTTATATCATACCAGCTTAATATTCGTTATATATTCGAATAGTTGAACAATGCGGTCTTTACTTAATGATCGAGTGGCAGACATCTAACATGAGAACACCCTATGCTAATTGGCACTTTGAGTATACTAGACCACATACTCAATATATCAGTACGTACTCCGTGAAGATAATTCCTGAGGAATAGATATAGTTCAGCCTAATAGTATACATTGACAACAAAATATCAACCACTGTATTAATCATTGTATTAATAAACCTCTTGTTCATTTGAAATAGCGGCCCTTTACATAACGTAGGTCCACGGATGTATTCCTTACACATCAAACATATTCATAGCTCACATAAGGCAAAACCATATAAACACAGGATATGTTAAGTACACATCACTAATTATGACATGTCGATAACTTTTACGAAATAGTAGATTTTCTCATTAACATTCCCGAAACTTAAATACAAAACATATCTAGAAACCCATTTTTAAAAGTATATTTATTTAGCAACAAGCTAAAAACAAAACACTGTTGTAAGTGTGCCAAAACCTGTATAAAGATTTATTCATCTCAGAGGTATAATTCACTTCACCAACACATACGACTTTGATTGTAATATCCTAGCTCGACGTAACTCCGACAATATCTGTCGAGATATTACATGATTTGCGACTCAACTACAGGGCAATTAGTAGGGAATTAATGGCTGCTGTGGTAAGTAACCATGCAACAAGCAAGCTGTCTAAGTAATATTATAGGACGGAGCAGAGACAGTAGCAGAAAAAGGGGGGATGTTATGTAAGTGTTCTGTTATGGTGGTTGTGGTAAGAGAAAGGCGACATCCAGATTAATCTCTCTTCGTTAAAGAAAACTATGTCATTCCTCAACACAGACAGATAAATTATGTTACTTACTCCATAATTAAGAGCAACTGAAATTATTCTTTCGAAGGAATAGCGAATGATGTTATGGCTGCGGAACACTGCAACCTTAACACCAAGTGTCACTGCTTTGCAAGATAACAGAAATACCCTCTTCACTTACTTGAAAATAATTTTTACAGTAGTCTCTTAACATTTTGAGTACGTTAAGACTAAATACCTTCGTATAGTCGACCCCATCCTGTGACGTAGGCAGTTTCTCCTACGAAGTTTTTATCATCTTCAGGGATGCAAATGGGAATAATGTTGGGCTGGAAAGTAACTGGTTCATAGAACCGCAGTAAAGCAAGATCATACTCGAAGGTTCTTGGATCAAATTGTGGATGAGAAGCAACAATCTGAACCCTTCTTTCTTGATAGCCATAAGGCTCCTCTTCTGAAGAAAGATCGTGCTCACCTAGCCTCAGCAACAGGTCACTCGGTGGCACACTGGAAAGAACAAAAGAAATCTGATCAAGAACATGTTTATAATTTGAGTTATCTATTGCTTCGAAACAGGTCTACTCAGATTTTATGGAATTTGTTTATTCAAGACTATGGATTATTGTCATGTAATTCTTTCAATTTATAATCAACTCAAATATATCCACACTTTTTTCCTTAACACTAGTTTCGTTCCCACATTCATAACCAAGCACCCTAAACGTAACATTTCTATATTATGATGAACCCTCGTATATCTTTGTTTAAACTTTCATTTTTTTTTCTACCCGTAAATGATACATAAGTTTCCACGTAAGTACTGTATATGAAACTTTTTACATATTTTCAGTAGAAGGAAGGAATTGGCTATCTGTGACTGGTCCAATTCACACCGCAACAATACAATAGCCTCTTCTGATTGGACGAAGTGTAGAATATTCAGTTGTTACGGTGTGCTTCTATATAACCATTTTCATAAATATAATTTTAGTAAGAAAATTTTTCTCCTACATATATTTGTAAAAACTAACTTAATTCTTAGCTTCTGACTACTTTGATTTAATTTCTTTAATTAGATTTTTAACGCGAAATAGTTCTTTCCTTTCGTATTGACGCTGACGTCACCCTCGTGAGCCAACATTGGAGTAACTTTGTACGGGACAGTTGTACTTTGAACTTGCGATAACTGAGGCTCTATTTTAAGAAAAAGCCTTATACCTATTGTACATACTTAATTTTAGAAATATAATCATTATTCTTTATATGGGAGTAACAGATATTGTTTTGGTGTAAATACAATTCGGATAGATTTGTATGAAAGAAGTTCATTACAATAAATATCTTACAATAGTAAATTTACTTCCGGTGGATGGGTAATTATACAGTCACCGCGCTTACCTTGCAAATTATCAATGCTCTCACCTTTTGTAAAACATCACCTCAGCTTTCGGATACGTTTCGATTCTATTTTCAAGAAATGATGTTTTGGAATAAATAAAAGGTAAAATACGAAAATGGAAACATATTTTTAAAGGTTAATGTAAAGCAACGATCTCCAACAAATGATGGCAGCACTATCTTCGTATATGTCTAATGTATTTTTATCGTTGCATGAAATTTCAATGCTGCTCCTACAAATTCAAGCCTAGAGAGTTCTAACTTCCACCGAAGAAAGTTCATAACCAATTCAAGAGTTCGATCAATGCCGATTTTTCATTTTCGTTTTCTGATCATTGTTGAAAGAGCTTCATTGTTATAGGTTTTGATATTAACAACAACAATCAAGCGATTTCAATAATGAATAAAAACGAAAATAAAAATCGGCATTCATTGAACGCTTTAATTGGTTATGAACTTTCTTCCCTGAAAGTTAGAACTCTCTAGGCTTGAATTTGTAGGAGCAGCACTGAAATTTCGTGCAACGATAAAAATACATTTGACATATACGAAGATAGTGCTGCCATCTTGGAGATCATTGCTTTACATTAACCTTTAAGGAATGTATTTCTGAATATTTTGAGACACTGTCCGGAGTACTAAAAATATCAATCCTCAGGCCTTTATTATTTGTTTTAGTTATAAGTTATATGTATTGAGAAATCTCATATTCTATTATTCACAGATGACTTGAAATTAGACTCTAGAATCGAATCAATTTAGTACAGTGCTAAACTACAATAAGACTGACTCGGATAATGTCAAAGGATGGTGTGACAGAAATTAATTTGCAATTAATCTTAACAAAACAAACTGCAATACCCTATCATTTGCAAGGAAAGAATGTTGAATATAATTACTCGACTGATGGAGTAAACCTATCTAAATCTGAAACAGTTGAGGATCTTAGAGTTGTCTTCAATCCGAAGCTAAACTCGGGCGTCACATTGAAATGATCACTAACAATGCGTACATGAATCTTGGTTATAGTTAGCGTTTACGCAGATCTCCGTCTCGACTGAACACTCCGACGACATCTGTATGGAGCAGGGCCTGCCCTACGATTAAGTAAATACAATGTATTATGCTTATGTGAGATCTCAGCTAGAATATTACTATATTGTATGTATTGTGAACACTCAAGAGAAATATTAAAATAACAGAAGATATCCAGTACATTTTTTTAAAATGATTAATGTATAGAAAATCCACATTACATCAGGCATACATGTCATGTAGGAACTAATACCCAATTTTAATATAGAAACATTGATACAAAGATGAAATCCAAACAATTAAATATTTATTTACAAATTAATAAAATTTTGATTGTACTGATTTAATCACGAAAATTTTCATTGGAGGTCCGAACACTAAAACAAGAGTGGATAAAAATGAGACACACTATTGCATGAAGCAAAGGACTGAAATTCTACATAAATCACCAATTTCGAGAATCAGTACTTGAACTGAAAGTTAATGCAGATTTATTCGGAACAACTGATAAAGAATTTAAAAGAATTGCAGGTGAAATAATATAATTTAGCCTTTTGTTTCTGTTATTATTGGTATGTACGCTCCAGCACAGTAATTCGGAATACTGTCTGTGTTGTTATGAATAAATTAAACTGAAATTAATCTAATCATCTTACTTTCCAGCATCGTTTGTGGTCTTTCGTGCTAAGAGGTAGAACCTCAAGTAGATGAAATCCAAAGTTGCCAGTTTCTGAAGGAGCAAACTTGTATTACTTTGTCTGTATTACGTATTCTTCTGAGATCGAAGTCCTTTAAAAATGAAATCTATTTTTGTTGAGCAAACCTGTCTAAATTTAATTTTAGTTACTTCGTTAGAATAAAGTAGATAACAAAGTACTGTTTTATTTGTAGCCTTTTGGATAACACGTGGCTCAATCTGTATATGACCAGTACCGGTTTTGTCATCTCAG